>VWZD01012768.1:1799816-1898773 GCA_013396695.1 Sakesphorus luctuosus
GGCTGACAAGGCTGTGGTTTGAAAGCGCCTTCACCTTGAGGAGGAGTTCCCTGAGGGAAAGTGTCACGTACTCACTTGGCACAAAACCTCTGTAAATATCTCTCTTTTCTTTTTATTTCTCTCTTTTTTTCCCCCTAGTAAAGATTATTAATTGCAAATAGCTGCATCACTAAAGAAAAACCCACAGGGTTTTATATCTGGTCTTAACGAAGCAGAAGTGCTCCTCAACATCTCGCCGTAATACTCTACAAACGAGGGATGACTTCAAAGCATCATCTTAAAAATCAGATTATTTCCCCCCCCTCGTTGCAGCCTGCAGCAATAATCACTGTGCTGTAGCTTTGCCCTGCCATGCCCATGGCCTGTCGCACAGTCACTGCTCTCGGGTGACACAGCAGAACAAAGCCAAATACAGGAAGTGTGGAAGCGGAATAGTGGCAGAAACAACCACAAAATGCTGTAGTAGAAGCCGTACATGGAAACAAAAAGTGCTGAAAGGGTTGGGCCTCACCCACATGCAATTCTTTTGAGAAGTTTTGCTAACTCTTGTACTGCCACACACACAAAAATGTGTAATTTCCCTTTTTTGAGGGGGAGGAAAGGGATTGGGCTTTGCTTAGATCAAATATGAACAGTGAAGGCAGAGCTCGTCGTTCACTAAAGGCACACGGTGGTAACTTACTGCAACCTTCGTGTTCCGTAAAATAGTATCATTGCTCTCAGGAGATCATAAAGAAATTCTTTTGCAATATATGTATTTAACATACATTTTAAAAGCAGTACTTGTTGTCCGTGCAGGTACAGAGGTCTATAAATCCTAGTATAAAACTGTATCTTTTATCTTTGGGGAAAATGAAAAGCAATCATTTATCCGAACCTGAACATTGCACTTGAAGCCGAGATACCGTAGGTTATCTAACTAAGCGCTTCACCCCTCAGCCTAAGAGCCGATCCCAAATTCCACTCTAATGTGTATGTTGCTCAGATAGTGAAAGCAGAGATTAGAAGATTTGCTATGGATGCTTCAAAGTACATTTTGGGACCCAGTGCCCCGTATTGAACTTCAAGAGATGATGCATAAATTGACTAAAGCCATGAAGGCTGCCAGGGGAAGATTGAAAAATACATTCCAATCTCCCCTCATATATTTCATAAAAAGTTGCAAACTACCTGCTTTGTCAAGGCCATGCCTTCTGAGATTTCACAGATGAAAAACTGCTGTATCACTACCTTTTTTGATCTGACAAATGGCTGAGAACACCACTTCATCATTCATTTCTTTCAACAAATTAGTACGTCTAATTACTATGTTTTCTGCTTACAAGTGGCAGTTTTACCCTTGTTTGAAGAGAAACCGTGTTAGGATTTTCACAGCCATATTTTGCAGCAGTTAAACCTGGAATCAAAATGTGTATATTACCTTTAAAAAAACACAGCAAACAACAATTAGTCTGAAAACATAATTAATGACCGTAATTTTTTTTCTTGTCAAGAAAGATCAATTTAGCAATTTCATGTTTTGCTTGCAATTAGACACAAATGAAGATTTGAACATCAGGCCTGTGACTGTTCATTAAAATAATTTAATGAACCCTGTGGTCTGCATAGTTAAATTAGAAATTGCCTTCCAAGATGGTTAAGCTGTCCCATACCTTTATCCTTAACTTTGGCAGATTCCATGTAGGACTGGCATGCTCTCTCTGAAAGGCACAGTGCTCTCTAATGAGCTGGTACAATCACACAACTTAAGCTAATGAGTTTCTTATCCTCTTATGTGGATAAAAGTTACTGTTACAAGTCAAAAGATCTCTGCTTTTTAAGTGGATTTGTACTTTGCATTTGGGGAGGGAGGAGAGGAAAGGATACTGTAATGACTGAAATTCATTGTATTCTTCTTAACAAGCAGCACTGTGTGGCAATAACGAAATCATCACAATTAATAAAGAATCCTGGCATGCTCCGTTTGAAGTGTGGAATGCTGCAAGGCAAAGACAGGGATACAAGGGCATGGGTGGAAATAGGAGCTCACACTTGAATGAGTCAAGTGAGTCTGTCCAGGAGGGAGGATCCTGTTCCCCCTCCCACCCTTGAATGACTCTGGGTGTGGGGAGAAAGATTCAGTGCTGGGCAGAGGACCGGCATCCCCACCTGTGTTACTGCAGCACAGGGTGTGGAATAATCTGTCACTTCCACGTGCAAAGGCTAAATCCTTCATTTGTAAGGGGGGCCATCTCAAGCACTGATGAACAGCATCACTCCTGAGCTCCCCAGTGGTGAGGTGCTCTAGATTAACGACATTGCACCCTTAGATGAGGGTCTCAGAGCATTTTGTAGCCATTTACCACCCAAGCCTCACAGCACCACAGGCACTATATTTCACCTAAGCCATAAAAACTGTGTTGTTCCACATTTAAGTGCTACCACTTCTATAGAAACTGTGTGTAATCTCTAGAGCTGGAAGGGAAAGCCCTGAATTATTTCAGTGCTCTGATGTGCAAGCTGCAGTCACAGTGCCAAGGGTCAACATCTGCCTTAAGAGAAGTCACTCTGACTTTGGAGGGGAAGTGGGGAGGAGGAGAAAAGAAAGAAAGAAGTCCTGACTACAATTTGTTCTCCTTAAAATGATCTTGGAATGTCAAAAGGAAAAATGTCAAAAGGACCTTGAATCTTGCCAAGGAGTTCATGTGGAGGTTCTGGGTACATGTTAATTTATGCTACTGAACTAGTTTCTCTACTCAACTCTTATGAGTACCTAGAGATTCTGCACATCTTTTTTGAGCAGTTTGCTGTTCATGTCATTTAAAATAGTGAAGGCTGAAATTGTAGGACACCTTAAAAATGTAAAAGTGTTTTCTACTTTAATCTCGGGACCAAATTCTTGTTCCAAAGTAAGTAGCTACACCATGCTTATGTTTTTGGGCCCTGCTTTGGGGGTGTCTAGCTCATTGAGTTTGGCGGGAATCGCAAGCCCCTACCTGTGAACAAAATTTGACCCAAAGACTTGAAAACCAGAAAATATCTGTAAAAAGGTAGCTCTTGACAGGTACTCTTAATTCCACATTAGCTCCTTAGATATCTTCCCAGAGACTAATGTAAGGACAGGAGCCCAGTCATGGCCTGACCCATTGCACATGAAATTCAGCCAGAACATTTGTGTTATTTCAAAAGATTCAGACCAGACCCTGAAGGAGTGACCTGTGACAATTCAAACCCCAAATAACAAGCAGTGTAGGTATTTTTATTTATTGTTTCCTCTTGAATAACACAGAACCTGAATTTTTCCAGTGTATTTCACATGATCCTTGCTTTCCTAAAGTGCTTCACAGGAGCTTAGTGTTTTCCCCAAATTTAGAGCTTGTGTGCAGGGAGAGGTTGGTGGATTTGCTCTGGATTTGCAACTGCACTGCACAGTCTCACCAAAACCTCCAAGTGGCCCAAAAACTGTACTTCAGCATTCCACTTTTATTTGGATTTTAAAGATTTGGTCAGCTAATTCTACTGTGCCCCAGCAGCCTGGAAAATCAGGCTCAGGGGAAAAAAAACCAACCTAGGAACTGCCCTTTGTTATTGTCTCTTTCCAAAAGGGGCCCGGGTAGTAACTTGTGAGTTCCCTCTACACAAAGCAGAGAGAGGAAAAAAAGAACTAATCTCCCCTGCCCCCCATGTGTGAGAGAAAGCGAGGGCTCAGCAGCGTGTGTGCGTCCCAGCGAGCAGGGCTGGGGCAGGGGATGACCCCCAGCTGCCTATCCACCACAAAGGGACCATGGCATTGACACAGCCTAACTGCTCTCCTTCGGAGGGGACAGATTGAGAGGAAGTGACCCTTGGTGCCCTGCTTCTGTGGGGGACCTTGTGAAATAACTGTTGCTCTTTCTCTTCCTTCCTTCCTCAGGCAGGTCAAAGAAATTAATGGTGAGAAATCACTTGGTTTTACTTTGTCATTCGAAGAGCAAGAAATGAGGAGGCTGTTTCCTTGAAAAGGATGAGGAGGAAGGGTAGAGGTGCTACCCTTAAGTATTTACTTCTGTCTTATGAAATGCAGAGTGGTTCCAAAACCTGTTCACAGGGTTCATGGATGACAGGGCAGCAAGGCAGCAGCAGCAGCAGCAAGAGCTCTGGGTGAGGCTCCATGAGTTATCAGGGGTTGTTTTCTAAGGACTCTTAAATGATCCCTGAGGCTCCGTTCCCAAGAACCAGGAACATCGGGAGGTTCAGAGCTGTTTAACACAACTCCCCAATGGCATCTGCTTAATTCCTAGTGAAACCCAGATCTGGGAGGAAAAGGAGGATCCTGGGGACTGTGGGAAGGAAAAGGCTTTGGGGAATAGAAAAGGAAGCAGAAGTGGGTAGTCCCATGTCACAGCTGTGTGAGCAATCTCTGCCCACCCATGCTGAAGCTCACAGTGCCAAACCTTGAACACGAGGCCAGGCCTGAGTAGGTTTTGAGCATCAAGGTCCTATGAGGAGCATCTGAGGGAGCTGGGGTTGTTTAGTCTGGAGAAAAGAATGCTCAGGGGCGACCTTTCTGCTCTCCTCAACTACATGAAAGGAGGTTGTAGCCAGGTGGGGGTCGGTCACTTCCTCCCAAGTAACAAGTGATAGAACAAGAGCAAATGGCCTCAAGTTGTGCCCAGGGAGGTTTAGGTTGGATATTAAGAAAAATTTCTTCATTGAAAGTGTTATCAAGCGTTGTAAGAGACTGCCCAGGGAAGTGGTGGAGTCACCATTTTGGAGGTAATTATGAGTCACGTGGATGTGGCACTGAGTGACATGGTTTAGTGGTGGCCTTGGCAATGCTGGATGGACTTGATGATGTTAAAGGTCTTTTCCAGCCTAAACCATTATGTGGTTCTGTGATAAACATTTCATGCACAGCCCTAGTTCATATCTCCTGGTTGTTGAGGGGCAGTAGGTAAAGTGCATGGACTCGATCTCTCCCCTCCCTCTTCAAAGGAGTTTTAAATGTCTCTCAGATGCACTTGGGGTGAGTTGGGGAGGGAGGGAATGACCTTTGGATTCTCCCACCAGAGGGAACCTGAGAAAATGACCTTTTGGCCCTTAGCTCTGCCGGGGCTCGGGAGAGGTCGGGAGAAATGACTCTGGGTCCAATCTTGTTCACCACAGGGGCTAGGGAGAGGAAAAAGAGAAAGAACTCCAGGAATATGTGATCACAGGAATTTTTGTCATCTTCTGAAAAAGAAGCATGTTTACTTCACGTGAGAAAAATAACCTGCCACTGAGAAATAAGTCCATTTAAAGCAAGAAAAAGCCTCAACTCAGTGACCTAGAAATCAATGCCAAAAGTAAAAGCTGATAAATAAATAAATAAGTAAATAAAATAATCAGAGATGTCGCACAAAATCAAGGGGTGCCCTCTGAAGAGGTGTAATCAAGGCTCTGAGCCATCAGTTATAATGGTTTTGATTAAAGAAAGCTGTGCAGAAGTAATCTATTGTATTTTTAAATGGCCTGATTTTCCCTCGCTATTCTCTTGGAGGCTGAACCTGGAACAATTTGGAGAAGGACATAAAATGTTCTGTGAAAAAAGGCAAGTGAAAAGGCTTGCATTTAATAAAAAGGAAAACCCACATCTGTTTAAGTTACTTTGGGGTTTTGATGGCACACATTAAAATTCACTGAAAGTAGCAATGCTCTAGTAAAATAAAAACATGAGAGACCTTCCAAATCCTGGCTGATCAAGCTACACAGTTCTACACTTTTTCCACAAAATCTGCTATATAATTACAGGCACAGTTGTCACCCTGAGCTGGGGATGGGGCTCATCATATGCTCTGTACCTGGAAACATGAGAAGTTTTAGTTATTCTATGTATTCTTCACAGTATAAAAAACTTTAAAACATTCTTCCTAAAAACTTTATATTTATTCACAATTTTTAACTTCTTCACTTGTTTCCAGTATAGCTGAGAACTTCTTTAAGTGTGAAAGTCTTCTATTCTTATATAGGGTCAAACATATTGTCTTTGCTTGATAGATAAAGACAAATAGTAGAAAAGGACCTCAAAAGAATCCCAGCTGGGGTGGGAGGGGAGGGAGGTTTACATTTTCTTCCTCAAGAAGGTCAGATGTTTATTGAAGCCTATCCAAGCCTTTTGAACAGAGCATGAGCTGTGCTGGAAATCTCCTGAGAACAGTGTTTCTTAGAGAATGGAAGGGATAGCTGCCTTCAGAACAGCCAGAGTGCTCTGCTGGCTTTGGAGTCTGGCAGTGCCAAAGGTGCACTGAAATACAAGGTGCAGAAACGTCGTCCATTTCCAAAACAGTCATTTGAATAAAGCGAGTGGAGTTCTTTTAACAACCTGCATTGTGGCAGCAAGAATAAAGTGTGCATTATTTCCTGCCCAGCACACCCAGATGACTTACATGTTGGAAGAGGGGGATGCTGTGCCCTTACCTAGGGTTTTGCAGGTCAGTGTTTTTTAGTCACAGTAGTTTTTAGGAGAACTTCAAAACATTGTTATCAATGCTCAGCTCTTTCCCATTTTTTTCCCTTGTTTAAAATTAGCTGCATAAATTGTTAGAGCGTGGAAAAGCAAAGGGAATCCAAAACTTCTGTTAAGTATGTAACTTTGGTTAGGTAAGTTTCAGTGGAAACCTGGCCTGATCTTCACTTTCCTCTAGTCCAATTTTTGGGAAGATAAAGCAATGATTGTGATTGGTTTTCTTTTGATACCCCTTGATGCTTCAGACTCATTATTGTGTTGGTTTCACTTTTGAAGATTGACACACAGACTGATATACACAGAAAGAGATATGTTTTCTTGGGGAAAAAACCCAAAAACACCACTGTGTAATTTGGCCTGTAAAGCATCAACAGCATATTTACAACATGGCAGAGCTGCTTAAAGCCGAACATCTTAACACTGATTGATGGAGGATGGCTGTGAACAAGAACACAGGCAAGATGCTGATGTCCTCTTTGCAAAGGTAGGAAAGAGCATTAGGCAGTGTCTGCAGCCACAGCTTGCTCTGCAAAAGTAGGAGTTGGAAGGACTGCTCTCCTAATAAAATACAAGATCCAAACAGACCTGCAAAATACAACCTTTATAGAGGCTTGGAAATTATCTTTGGCCACAATGAATGGGCAAAAGCTTATTGTGTCCTCCAATCCCCACTCATAATTAACATTTGATTTCTAAAAGCGTGGCAATCTTGTATGTTCTTTTCAGTAACAGCATGTGTTCTCTATTCACAGGAAATCAAAGTTGTATGATGTTTACATTTCAGCAGCGTGCTTCAGAGAATGAATTTAGCCATTCATAGGAGAGCTGTTTTAAATAATATTAAGATAACAAGGAAGTTATGGAATAGAGGACCAAAGGAAGTTACATTCCTCACCCGCTAAAAATGCTTTCCTGATATGTCATCTGCTGCCTTAACTTCTAAGGTCTGCAGGTAAATAAGCAATGGTCTAAAACAAAGCTGCTTAACCCATTTGTGAGGAATAATGTAATGGAACCTGTGGCATTGCCTGTATCTGGACCATCCTTTTCCCAAAGTGAGACTCGCCCTCCACGGCTATCTGGGAACATCCTGTGCAGGAGCCAATTGGCACTTTTTCTGCTGGGAGACAATTTTACAACCTTTCAAAAACTTTCTACAAGGTACTTACGCATTGATATGCTGCCTGTTCTGAGTGACAGTTATGGAAAAGAACCTGAGAGGTCATTTATAGGGCCTGTAGTACCCTAAAGTGCCTTGGTTATGTCTGCATAATCCTGAGCCATGCTGGGTAGGTACATCTTTGTGTTGCTCTTCAGGAGAAAATCTACTCCTTCAACGGTGACAAGCTGGACAAAATTTGATTTATCCAGAAATAATGTCTTTTTTGTCTTCTTCAGGCTGCAGGTTTTTCATGCAGTAGCAAGAGACCTCTTTTGCAAGGTGCACAGAGAAGGAAAAAAGCCAGACACAGTCATTTTAAATAAACTGGAATTCACCACATAATTTTCCACACCAATTTGATGTACAAGTGCACTGGGCAAATCCCCATGGCAATTAAGGATGGAGAGGTTGCTTGGTGTGGGACCCACAGAGCTAGGCCTTGGCTTCAGTGGATGGTTTTTCTCTTGGTTTGTGTCCCAGTGTTGTTTAGTTCATGTGAACACTTTACAAGTTACACAAGGATCCCTGGAACTATCATTCCATGTAGATGAAATGCAAATCCACTGAGTTTTTGCAATTGATGACTGAAAATGTGTTTAGTACCTTGTTATGAAGTGAGAAAAAGCAATATGCAACCCAAATCCATGTCTTTGACACCAGTAAACTTCTTTCTGTTAATGCTGGTGAGTTGTAGTTGTAAGTATGTGTGCGTTTGTGTGAACATGATGGGAAATAATCAGAAAGATGACTGGGACCGCAGTGGTGTAGGGATACTAAAACACTCATCACTCTTGCACAGGGATTCGTTGCTGTGCCCCTGGCATGTGTTTTTGTCAGAATACCACTGAGCAATGCATGTTTGCTGAATGTGTGTTGTAGCACACACTAACACAAAATAGGGAGGGGGCATTCAGTGACACATTCTGATTAATTGGTTAACAGGAGCTTCCTCATACTCATTACAGCTATTCAGCCATATCACTTTTGAAATCTGAAGACACAATTTTATCTGAGAGTCCATATGGCTTATCAGGAAACTGTGCATATAGAAAACTACCACAATCCTGAACCAAGATAATATTTATCTAATAGACCATAACAGCTCGGAAAGAGTCAATATGGTCTCTCATTTGAGCTTGCATTTTGATATGCATTCTACCTATCCAAACACAAGTCATTTACATTGCAAGCTATCTGCCTGGTAAATCCATGTTTAGGCAATTCTCATAACGGTGGGGCTTTTTTACAAGACAGATTATAAAGATGCCTTGAATGTATTGTAGTCTGGACTAATTTGGAAATTACTGAGTGTTTGCCTGATAGATTGTAATGGACTCTGATGGAGCTGTTGGCTTTTATCAGCTAACCCCATATTTTGATATGTAAGCAAATTTGAAAAAGCAAAATATTTGCAGAATAATCAGCTGGGCTGCTCTATTTGACTTGCAGCATCCTGCCTGCCTTGAGTCACCAGGTTGATGAAAGGAGCAGACTATTTGCTACCGGGGCCCAGACCCAGCAGAAATGAGCCATTACTGTAAATTCTCCTGTGTCCCTTCAACTCTGAGAAGCCTGAAAGTGTGGAGAGCAGATTGCTGGGGGTTAATGGCTGAGTAAAAAGTGAAGAGGTAACCCTGCTCACCTAATCCCATAGAACTCTGCAGAGAATATCCTATGGTGAAGCCATGCTTGTCCTGAGAGAGCTGAGCAGATCCCTATCTCTGTGTTTAGAGAGCCTTTAACAGGATAATTAAATGGGCTTAATCACCCTCTCTCTATGTTTTCTGCTCTGTTTTCCCTCCTTTGGAAAACCAAAGAAAAATAAGGAGAAAAATGGAGAGAAGGGAGAGAGCATTGAAATATGGAAAAAGTAGCAACAAGATGTTTAGGTTTTATTTCAGTTTGGATACTGTTCAAAGTGAAGGATCAGAAAATTTTCAAGGAACACGGGGTTTTGTGAAAAATAGACTTAAAGGGATTCTTTATTAAGGCAACGTTTTTGGCAAACCGCAGCCAAGGACAGCAAGTCTTCCTGAGGAAGGACTGTCTAAAATCAATGGCCCCTCAGCATAAGCTCTGAGAGGCCACAATAAGAGGGATGAAGGTGTCTCTGCTCTTCACTGAATGTAGAGGGACCCCACGTGGCTGGTGTAGACTATGTGCCTGCTTCCTAAATGACTGAAGTTACAGGAGCTGAAACCTACTCAAATTCTGCTTTTCCACCAGATCCTCTCATTGAAGAAAAATGGAAAAGCAGGCAGGCAGTACCAGCCTTACCAACAATTTTCCATAAGTTATCAAAGCAAATTTCCCCATATATCAATGCTAACAATCCTTTAAAGTAAATTGATTTAATTCATGTCTTTCTAACATCTCCAAGTCATTTGATGGCATTTCCAGAAGAGACAGGAGGTACTGACACTGGGTGGAATAGAGAGAGAGTTATTCTGTGTTGGATCCAACCAGAGAGCAAGTGACACTGTGCTACAGTTTTGGTAGGTCTTAATGCAACTGTGCATAGAGTTGCACTTATTATCACTATGAGACATTTATGGAGCCTAAATTAAAATTCTGATAAATAATGTGAAGTGAAATGCAAATTTTTAGTAGATCTCACTTTTCTGGAGGAGTATCAGTGAAACAGCAGTTGACACGCTGCCTATAAAGTCGCATAATGAAAGGTAGTATTTAATTTCCTTGAAAATGCATTTAGATCTGATTATTGAGGGTCTGTCATCAGCTGTTAAGCTGCTAGAACAGGCTTCATGACCTACTAGATTGACTACATTACCCAAACCCTCCCTGTGAGCTAAATAAATAAATATATCCCATATCCCACTGTAGCTATTGAAGAAGCAAGTTGCTGTGTGGCAGAAATGAAGGTGGCATAAAGAAATGAAGATTCTGAGCATAGAGCTTGCACTAATCACTGCAGGTTTGTCTTAGTTTTTAAGAAGAGGACTAGAAAGGAATATACTGAAAAGAAATGGGCTCATTTCTGCCCTGCCATGTTTTGCCCATCTTACAAAGTGAATGAGGGGAGATCAGCCTTTCCCCAGCCTTGTTTTAAGGAGGAGAGATTTGAGACAAACGATTACTGAGTTCAGGAAAACAGTGTTTGCCATCAGTGAGAATGGCCCCTGTTTGAAGCATATATTTAAGTGCTTTGCAGAATCAGAGTCTCAGTCACCTACGTGCCTCAGTTTCCCTCCAGATTCGCTGTGGGAGTTGCCAGTTACACACATTACTGTTGTGTGGTGAGCTCCTGCTGAGTGTATGCCCATGATGTGCTTGGGAAAATGCCATTAGCTTTTCCATAAGCCTGAATTGCCTCTCATTAATTTTAACTGGTGTCATTCATAACCTCCAATGTTCTTTCCCTACAGATTGTGTCTGTGTGTGATTTCTTTATGTGTAAAATTAAAATGCGTCAGGAAAGTTCCTGAATAACAAAATGCAGCACTCCAAGCCTCCTGGAGTTTAACTCTATTTGTATGCCCACTCCTGCTTTCAGTGACTCTTTTCAGAGGTTCCTGCTCACAGCTGCAGCTAAGTGGGCATGTCTAAAGGTGACAGATTGAGAATATATGTTCAAGTACGTATATAAGTGTGTATACAGATTTCCATTCCTCCTTTGTTTCTTCCTTCTGTTCACTGATGCTAAAATCACACACTTGCAATGTAAAACCTAACACATTTATTTATTTTGAAAAAAAAATATTTGTCACCTTCATCCCTTCCCTTTTACAGAATTTCACAAGCATCATTTCCCTCACTCCTGGTTGACAAGGGACTCTCATAAAGCTACTGATCCTCTTCTTGTCACGCCAGCAAAAGTATTTCCTGCACCACAGCTTTCCCATGTAGGTCTAAGCTGACAGTTGACTAGGAAGGCTTCAGATCCAAATCAGACTTCTTGACACAACCGATAAGTTCCTCATAAGACTCTGCGGAGTCTCATGGCTTGTTATCACATTATATTTACCTGAAAAACTCAGAGTCCAGTCAATACTGTAAAGCTCTCAAAGTTGAAGGCACTTGCACTGGCAGGGCAGGGGGGAGCCATGATTCCAGGCTTACATTTTTACATTTGTTTGCTTCAACCGCTCTTGTGCTGCTTTTGTGTTCACTTTCTTTGAATATTCATGTGATTGAATTCTGTGTCCATTAACATTCACAGAAAGTGAACCTCAGAGCTGCACATAGATTTGCAGAAGCAGCGGTTTACATTTGCACACTTACGTATTCATAGCTAAAAGCACTCACTCGAGGAGCAAAATCACTACCATTTAGCCAGCCAGTCCCACGCAAACTGTTTATTACCCACAAAGAACTGATTTTTGATCCTGCTGTAGAAATGTTTTTGCTTGCTTATAGAAAAAATTGTATATGGAAATAACTACTTTTCATACATTTGTGCAAGTAGAAGAAAAGCTTAGACAGATTATGTATTAGAAAGTATATGTTTAGGATGTGGATCCTCCTGCCACCAAAGCGTGACCTCTGGTAGATGTTAGCAGTATAGAAACTATGACACACAGCTGAGCAGATACAGGCTTTTCAGCAGAGATGTTACACATCCACCTGACACAGTTAATTAAAATGTCACTTCTATAGGAGTAAAGGGAGATGAATGTGAGCCAAACAGCTGAGCAGAGAATTTTGTTTTGCCTTTGAGCAATTCACTGTAATTTTGTTTAAACACAGGGTGGGTTTTTTTCCTTTGTATTGATCAATACAAAGCTACAAAATTTACCCTAAAAAACCACTGGCATATTCAAACCATTTTCTTCACAACTTACATTTATTGGTCTTAAACTTTGCAGCCTATTCAGTGGGGTGGCCTGGCACACTATCATTCCTGCAAAGACCCCTTTTGATTTCAGTGGGAGTTATAACAGTCTTGCCAGGAGGGTGTTTAGCATCAAATGCTGCACTAAGTGATGCTGTAGCGTTCACAGGGTATGTGAAATAGCATGTATTCTGTTGAAAATATGGCCTAAATGCACATACTAAATTGGCACAAATGTCAGGAGTGTGTTGATGGTGTGTGTTGCTGACACAAAGCTGGGAGGTGTTCCCGACAGAGAAAAACTGGTATGTTGTACAGGAGAAATTGCATGGCACTTTGGACTGAAATAATGGAAACAGGGTGAAATTCATTCAGGGTCCAAAATACTGACTGATACATCTGGAACTAACACCAAAACCACCTCCCGTAAGATGGGAGCTCATCATTGGAAATGACTGAAAGGTCATGAGCTGATCATACAGCAGCTGTGAGCCACCAGCCCAAGGCACTAGTGAGAAGAATGTCTTCAGTTATACCAGGAGTAATATTTCTAGGACAGCTAAGGATGTATTAAGCTAAATATCATCATCTGCTGGGCTGATCTAATGGCTCACTAATGCCTTAAAAATGGAGACACGAGTCTTGTGCCCTTTTCCTGCACTCAGATATATGTTCCCTGTATCTTCTGTTCACCACCTCTAGTTTCCTCAAACTCTTCTCATGGTCATTTGCTGCCTTTCAGTCCAGTCTCCTGAAATTTTTGGTAACCAAGGAAAAAAAATGGGTTCTTGCTGAGTTAGTGAGCAACATCCATTTGCAGAGGGATACAGAGAAACACAGAACTATCACATAGTAAATCACAAGAGTGTGTGGCAGGGAGCAGAGATGGGAGAAAGGGAAAGGAATAGGTACTACTTCTGCTAGGAAGTGTCTGTTAGGTCAGTTCCCATTTTGGGAAATCTGCTGCCATAGTGCCTCTGAATAAGGCTTTGTCTGAGAGGAGCTCATCTGAAGCATTGTGTACACAATGTGATGGTCACACAGGAATGGGTCTTTTGGTGGTATCTTTGCAGAGCAGCCAGAGAAGGGGTGTTCAGACTGCCTTGCTGCTCTCCAGAGATGCTCCTGGGACAGTCAGGGGTTGGGATTTGCTTACCAGTTGAAAAATGTCTACTGCAAGTTGGCAGCCTCTGTGAGAGGCTTGCTCCCAGATCTCCAGTCTGAGATAGCAACTTGCCAACAAGAAGCAGACTCCACAGAGTCTGGCATGCCAGCACAAGTGCTGCAAACGCCATTATATGGTTCTTTTTGTAAAGCTATTAGGGTTTTTTGCCCTCTGGCGAAAACCTGGTCCAGAACCTGACTTCTCTACTCAGTAGAAATCTAACGATTTTCAGCTAAGAGTATTTAAGACCAGCATGTGCAGGGGATCAAGTAAACTCAATGGCAAAACAAGAAAGGAGGCAATTAGCAGGATATATGGCCAGGATCTTAATTACCACATTGAAAACAAATGGTCACAAGCATGCAAATACAGAAGACAAATCTACTCAGGGATAGCAACCAGCCTCCAGCACCTAGACTCCCCAGGAGCTGCCAGATATGAGTATTGAGAACTCCTGGAGACACGCTGCCTTCCAAATTACTGCCCTGTTTCCACATATACTTGTGTTCCTGGGGTTGTACCATCTTCAGGAGCTGGTGACCTGTTTGCAACCAATAATCCTTTCTTGGGCATCCCTTCAGCATCAGGAACTTCCACCATACAGCAATTTACCAATCTCTGTCACACATTACACAGATGATGACTATCTCAGGACCCCAATCTGGAGTAGGGAGAGGGATCCTTTAATCCTTTCCTGTGTCATTACTTCACAGCAGCCATGCCACGCAGCACTCCCTCCCCCTGCAAATGGTCCATCAGTGCCATGCCCAAGCCTGCAGGTCTCAGCATCCTGTTAAGTGTGTCTGAAGGGACACAGCACAGTGCCAAGGAGTGCCAGGGATCTCATCCAATCCATGCAGTTGTGAGAGCAGGAGCATGAGGAGGCTGGGAAAAACATGAAAGATTAGGTGTTTTCTGCCTTTCAGAAAGCGAACAGGGAAATAGGTCTGGAAAACAGAGCAGGAGGTGATTTATGCATATGTACACATGAGAAAATGAGAAGCAAAGTTTCAAACTGGCAATTGGTTTGGGGTTTTTATTGATTATAAATTGAATCTCCAAGCTATAAATAATAACCTGAGCCTGGACTGTACCTGCTCTACAGAGCTGCTAACACATCTCTATAAAATGCCTTACAGCTGGACATAAATTCTGTGAAGCTTATGATTCCCAGGATGTTACCAACTTCCTATGAAGGCAGGCCCCTATAGAACATGGTAGCAGGCATGGCCACCAACTGCTGCTCAGAAACATCCTGTCTAGCAACTCTTTTCAGTGTTCATACACTTTTTGCTGAACCTCTGTAAAGTTTCTGGGGCCCATTTTCCCCACCTTCCCCTTTGTTCTTGAGTAAAATAAATGCAGTAGTCATATGTGAAAGTGTGTTCAAAGACCATTAATGTTATTTGAATGTCTCTGTTGTTTATGTCATAATTCCCACTTTTTCCTTTGGAGGCAATGATTTATACCCACAGCTGAAAATTCAGCTTCGGGCTTGGGGCTGTGTGATTTGGGCTGAGGTCACATTGCCATATTTTGACTTTGTGGATAGGGTTTTATTTATATACAAAATTCCTTTAACTTGACAGGTCTAAAAAGGGAGCAAAAGCCCCCAAATGCTTTTATCTTTTCTCTTACACATGACTTCAACAATCATATAATAATTTTCATTTTAAAGTGCACTAATGCTATTTTAATCATTTTTGAGCAACTAACATAATACAAAAGAGATGATGAAATGGAATATTTGCGGCTGCAGAGACCGATATCATTATTCAAGGGCAGAAGCATGTGAAAGGGTAAAGGGGCTTTAAAGAGATACTCTTTTGTTGTACTTAACACTGATAAATGACATACAAGTCAGGATAACAGGGCAGAGCTCCTGTCAGGGAGACAGTGATAAATGTAGAGGCTGGGACAGAAAGGTCCACTGAACAGAAATCTGTATATGACACGTTGTACATTTGATAGACTTGTCTGCATGGTCTGGCTAAGCCACAAACTGTTCCTCTTGGCTCAGATTGTGGCCCTCAAGCACATCTTATACAAACGCTGAGCTCATGTTTGTTTTCCCATTTCCGTGTGGCAGCAAAGATCAATTCCCCTTAATCAGTGCAACATACAGGGCTAAAAACAGCGAGGAAAAATGTTCTTATACAAATATAATTGCTATCTCTTTCAGGCTAATCATCGTATAATATGAAACAAAAAGCAGACTGACCTTTTTATTATTATTGCTGTCTCTTTTAAAAAAATACCCAGCATCAGCCTGTTAATCAAAAGATTCATTTAAGAGAAAACAAAATCTCCAATTATTTCTTTCCGAATAGAACAGAACGCCTGTGATTCGTGCATTAAACTTCCTACACCCCATGTGACATGACCTGTACTTCTCAAATATTCCCAGCATCAAAGATCAAGATGGAGGAGTGGAGACAGCTAGAAAAGGCATTCATGTCCTCCAGAAGCAGTTTTAACAAAGAACAAACAAACAAACAAGAATACTCTCGTTTAACACTCCCTGTACCCTCCTAACAGATGACTAAGGCCTTGCATTTGCAGTAGGAGGAACGTGCATAAAGGAGAGTTCAGGTAAAAACACGAATGAAGATTGAATGAAAGTAATTCAGCAAGATTGGTGTAGGGTTAGAGACTGATGATCAGTCACTTTCAGGTTCCTTTAAGCACACAGCCATTTTGACCAGCGTACATTGATGGTCTCAGAGTGCCAAGAGCCTGGTGGGATAGTGGAGAATTGGCAAGTTCTGGGTGGGAACACTTTCTGTGTTGTCTGTTTCTCTGTTGGGAACATAGAAACTACCATACATGTGTCTGTGGGTACCAGTATCACAGGATCATAGCATGGGTGGGTTGGCAGGGGCCTTAAAGATCATCTGGTTCCAACCACCCCGTGCCATGGGAAGGAACACCTTTCACTGGATCAGGTTGTTCAAAGCCTGACCCAGTGTGGCCTTAAACACTTCCAGGATTGAGGCAGCCACAGCTTTTCTGGGCAACCTGTTCCAGTGCTTCACCATCTTCATAGTAAAGAATTTCTTCCCAATAGCTAACGTAAACCTACTCTCAGTTTGAAGCCATTCCCCTTTGCCCCATCAGTCCATGCCCATGAAAGAAGTCCCTCTCCAGCTTTCTCGGATAGCCCCTTTAGATCCTGGAAGGCACTCTAAGGTCTCCAAAGAGCCTTCTTTTCTCCAGACTGAACAACCCCAACTGTCTCAGCCTGTCTACATGGAAGAGGTGCTCCATTCCTCTGATCATCTTTGTCACACTCCACTGGACTTGCTCCAGCAGGTCCATGTGCTGACAGTTTAACAAAGATGAGTCACAAGGGCAGCACTGAAACCTGAATTTCAAAGTTATCCAGCTTCATTTCAAAGTTATCCAGCTTAATGTCTACAAGTGCCACCTGCAGTACACTGCCTGCTTTTGTCCCTTCCCATCTCCAACAAGGTCCCAAGGACTGACACAGAAAGGCACATGTGTGCTCCAAGGTATAGTTGCCTCTCAATCAGTGAATTTAGGGGGGGAAACAGATGGGACAGAGCCCAGTTCGCTTTCCAGCACTGTGCAAAGGAGACAGCAACACGGGTATCTGTGTTCACTTTTCTGCTGAGAATTCCCTTCTTCCAAAGTCTACTGGGACTGTAAAAGGGATCAGCAATGCTGCTGTCAAAAATGCTTTATAGGGAAAAAATCTTGGAGGCCTTCCCCAAGGGTGGCTTCACTTTCCAAGCATTCAGTAAGTTCAAGAATAGGTTCTACAACCTATTTTGCAGAGGAGAGAGGGTGGAGACCATCTCTGCAACCCTACAACTGGGAGGAAACACCAGGGGAGGGTTCCTGAAAAGGTGGCCAATCCCCAGACCCTCCATCAGTTATCAGTGTGGGAGGCATAAAAGCCACAAACCTTAACTCAGTGAGGTCAGACAGAGGGGTGTCCACACAAAAACTGTGGATATGGAAGTAATCTTAAGGTAAAACAAGCCCCTTTAATAAATCCTGGTGTATTTTGGATCACTGCTTTATAGAAGCTATGTTTAACTTTAATATAACACAATCCCAACTATGTGCTGACATACCAACTGCTGCTATCCACTCATGTCCTTTGCCCCTGGAGCTGATACATCCTCAGTATGCTGGAACCAGTGGGAGGAAGGGTGTCCTTGTTTTTGGTGTGACTTTCCTCCTCAGTGCAGCTCAGTGACACAAGCTCATGCAGAGAAGGGCTTGCTCCCCTGCCTGTGCCTGCACGTGTACACTGGCATGTTCTGCATCGTGGCAGTCCTGCAAAGTCAGGAAGGAACAGGGTTTGTGCGTGCCCAAAATGTCCTACAAAATGCTCTTGCAAATGGATGGAAGCTCCTTCAGCGCATCCCTTTTTGTAGCATACTGAAATGATGCCACAGCTGACACAGTCCAAACAGATTGGTTCAGGAAGAAAAGAGGGAGAAGGGAGGAAAATAAGATGTTACCCCCCAGAAAACATGCTGTTTTCTGTCTTGTTACCTCTGGTAATGTGGGTGAGAGCGGGCATCCTGATACAGAAGTCTCCTGTGTGGCCCTGGAATCCAGTAATGCATTAAACAACATACCTCACATTCATGGTTTTAAAACTATATTACAAGAGTTTTTCTATTTCAAATGCATTTCTACAACTGAGTTTAAATATTGATTTCAGGCTAGAAAATTTTGTACTTTAGGATGGAAAGAGAGAAATATGCCGCATTTTCCAATTTTTTACTATTACTGTGCCTTTTTTGGTATTAAAATAGTAAAAAGGGAAGAATTTATTAACTCTTAGCTGTTTTATATGTCTTGATATTTTTAGTTTTAATCCTGTAAATTTTTGACAAGAACTGAAATAAACTCTAGATGTTTTTTTTAAGAAAAGTCTGTTCCACAGTATTGTAAAATGCAAACTAAATATTTGTTCAATGTTTAGTCATTCCTCAGAGACTAAAAGAAATTCTTCATCACAACCTCTGTGCTGACCTTCACATCAAATTAAAAAGTTACAGTGTTTATGTGGAACAATATACATTGTCTTCATAGGCAATTGTAAAGAAGAAATGAACATTTTACAGCTATTGCAATTTGTTTCAAGGATCATTTTGTGAGAACTCTGCTTGCTGAAGACTACAATTTACCTTTTCACAATTTCATTTAATGATCTGACATTTGAGACACTTCCTAATTAATTCTGTCGCTGCCTAAGCCAGCTGTGATAAATATAACCTGTGCATACAGGATTACATTGTCGCTTTTAGAAAATACATCCAATAAGAAAAGGTGAAGCTTCCATGATAGGACATTTACATCATCCATACTGGAAATGATAAAACTCTCACTGTTAATCTGAGTAGCCACTGCACTGAATAGCTGCTGTGAAAGGCTGCACAGAGTAGGGATGGGAGCACGGATTGATTCATACTTTACAGAACATTTTTCACAGTGTAAGTTGCTTTTTAGCACACAAAACCAGCTGTTTCAGAGTTTGGTTTTGGAGGATGCTTGTTTATAAGAAGTTTGCTAAGCAGAATAGTCCTGGTATGGAGCACAGCGGCACAGCAGCGTGAGGCAATCCAGCAGGAACGTGGAGTGTGTAATCCCGTGGGTAAACAAGAGGGAGCTTCCCAGGCACGGCCGGAGCGTGGGCTGCAGCTCCTCACTGGGGCAGCTGGGGGATGCTGGGGGTAAAGAAGTCACGCCACAAAAATGGTCTCCTGCAAACCAGCGAGGAGTCATTTTAAAATGGCTCTGGAAGCAGCAGCTGTGACAACTGTAGGCACAATTTAGAGCGACAACTGGACCAACAGGCAGAGCAGACTCTCAGTTATCTGTGTACAGTCAGCCATGGACCTTGCTTAGCAATCAGCAAATAAAAAAGCATTTTTAAATCTGACAAACACTCCTGGATACTGCCCTGAAACTGTGCTCTGCAAGTGCAAACTTCTACCTTGCCCCTTTACTTCTGAGTAAATGTTTCAAGTTTCTTCTCTTTTTGTTGTTTTGTTGGGGTTTTTTTTGTTCAGTAAATTAAAACAGGGATGCAAAAGGGCAGTTTCTATGTCACAAAAATTGGTGGTTTTCCATTAAAAAGCAAAAATCCCTAGACTATGATTATAACAGACATTGAGCTGTTCATTATTGGCTGTATAACAGATCCTGCTGTGGAGGAAATAGTAATTGCAACAACTAGAATAAGTCTAATACTTCTAAATTTCAGTTTCTATGGTGACTTTAATAAATATTCTTTTCAAGTTAAATTTAGGTACTCAGGAGCACAAATGTTTCCTGCCTTCTGTTTCAGACAAAAACAGAATCATATTTGCACAGAGATATGTTTAAGGCACATTTTGTGTGTCTTCCTCAGATTGCCATCTCCCCAGTGACTATTTTTTTTCTGGAAAAGCAGTGGATAACCATAAATACTAGTGTATTTAGCTCAGAAAAAATGTGATTGCAATAAAAGGAGTAAACTTGATGTGGAAAAGAGAAATTCTGCAGCTTCCAGGACTCAGTTTTCACCCTTGTTATGGCCATCATTCCTCAGCAGCAAGGGGAACAGACTGGCCACCAGAGATGATTTGGTTGCCCAAATGCATCTGGAGGCTGCAGACTCGTGCGGTGGCTGTTCCTGGCCCAGCCTTGGAGTCTTTCCCCGTGTCAGCACAGGTGCCCTGCAGCTGAGCTTTGCCAGAGCAGGCCTTCCAACGTCCTGTTTGCCCATGAAGTTTAGAACTTTAACACTGGTCCGAAGTGACCTGAGCGTTTTTCCTTTCTTTCTTTTCCCCCTGTGTTCATAGAACTAATATCTTTAGATCATGTTAGTTCTTTGATTTTAAACCATAAATAATTTGCAACCACATTTGGAGTCTTCCATCTGGGAGGGAGCAAGAGGGACGAGCTGGAAGTGTGGGAGCGGGTTGCAGCCGGGTTTGGTTTTGTAGTGGAGGTTTCCCTCCAGTGGCTTCTCTAAAAAGTGCAGCATTCAAGAAGCATCAGGGCTTTTATACTGCTGGCTGAAACTACTGCTCTCCCATCTCCCAAAGCTAACACCATGTCCTATTACCCTAGAAAAAAAAAGGCAAGGAATTAGGCTGATGTCAACACTCGTGGCTCTGAAGGGAGTTCACAAAATCCCACTGACAGGAAATTTAGGCATGTCCCTCTCTTGAATGAAAAAGTTATTACCCTCCTTTTTATTTAGGTTTATAGTGTACTTATGTTTTCTCTAATAACAAGCCCCTGAATGCAATTCTTACCCCAAAGAGCTTACAATCAAAATAAAAAAAATTACAGGAAATTGTGGACAAGTATATTATATTGTATAATATATTCTATAATATATTTGTATAATGTATTATGTCAAAGGGTTTGGTTTTTTCTTAAGCCTTATGGCAAAGAAGGTTAAAACACAAACTTTGAAGGCAGATAATGATGTAGCTTTGTGGCTGTTTCCAAGATGTCTCTCCCAAGCCCCAGGGCCTATGGAAGAATGTATACAAGTTCTTGTTGGAAAAGTTAACAAGGAGTGATGGCACCCTGGCAGGGAGTAACTGCCTTGACAGGTAATGAAAGCTGAGGCAGAAGGTGGGGAGCTGGCCAAGCTGTGCCCAGAGAGCCACAGCAAGAAGCTGATGCTCAGTGTGTCTGAGTGAAAGGTGCCAGCATGGGAAAAGAAAGGTGAGAGGCAATCCAGGCTGGAGAATGACCTTTTATAGCCCATGGGTAGGAGCAGGGTAGGATTTAATTTCTCAAGGGTAACAGAAAGACACCTGCAAGGATTTGTGAAGTACTGGGTGTCTGCGAGAGAGGTTTACCTGTGGCATTGCTGGGAAGGGTTGGCTGTTAGAGGAGTCAGAAAGCAAGAACTTCTGAAATTTCAGCAGTGACAGCTCTGCCAAATCCCAGATTTTAATGGTCAGGCTGGGAGCCCGAGTGACAGGCAGGAGAGCGTTATCACCTGCCATGGTTACGAAAGGATGTACAAAGGAGGAAACATCATGAAGAAAGATTAAAAACTGAACAAAAACCCAACTGACTGATCCCAAAGATATGCCAGGATTTTGGTCTGGACAGCAAAGGTAGGATCCAGCTTCTCCTTAGGACATGGAATTTGAGAGGTCTGCCAGGGTGACTTTGTGTAGGGCCCTGTTACAGTCAGTGGCCAAAGGTGGGTCAGTATTTTGGATGACCAGAGCTCCTCTGTCTGCTGCTGGTGTTTAGACAGAAGCTCCACAGAGACAGGTCCCTACCAGTGCTTGCCACCAAAGGAAGTCAGGAATCCAGACCGTGTCAGCATTGACAGAATACTGGGACAAAGACTGGTGATGACCCAGAGAGGATTAGAAAGAGAAAAGAGAAAGGAACAAATGGACATAAAATCACCTAAGGAACAATGTTTACTTTTAAAATTTTATGTAGCTTGAGTGAGAATTTTTTGAGTCCCAGGTGGACTTCTTTGAAAGGTAACTTTTGTTTGTTTGTTTGCTCATTTTGTTTATCTGTGTATTAGTTTTAAAATAGGAACTTTAAACCAGAGACAATGTTTTTCTCATCACAGCATGACCCAGCACTGGATAAGTGAGAGAAATTTCAACCACAGTTTAGCAAACCACGTTATATGCAGCTTAAAGACTGGTCCCTCCTAAAGCCAGAAAAGAATTCACAATGCAATGAAAGACTTAACTTCGTTTTGACCATAATTGCAGAAAATTACTCATTTAAATACTGCTAGGGAATTGTAAGTCTCTTTCCCACACTCACTGACTTTTACAGCACTTGATTTTTTAGCATTTAACATTAAAATATAATTGTTATGAACTTTATTTTTGGATGTGCTTTTACTTTGCTCTAGAGCTGCTTAATTCTCTGCCATATCTGGAATGACATTTGCCATGGATGTCAGCCAATAAGTTTGCAAAAGTTTTTCTGGTTCCCTGGAAACCTTCCCTAACATCCCACCCTGCCCAAAGTTTAGACAATGACACATCTCAGCATCACATACCTCCCATGCCTCAGTTCTGAAAGGATTTTTCCCCTTTGCATATGAAGAAGAGCTGACATAGCCTAGACTGGCTTTTGAGACATTCTTGGAATAGTCAAGATGCTCCGTGTTTAAGAGAAATATTTATTTTACAGTTCACAGCCAAGGGCAGCTGCCCTGGCTCAGAACCCGTTCACTCCATTGGGAATTGGCTGTGGCTGATGGAAGCTGCTCTCTGCCTGCCAACAGATACATGACTGACCAAAAGTGTAAACCTGAGAACTGGAGGAATTGTGCTACCTGTTAATAAAAACCCATGGGCTTATGTAGATAACACAAAGAGAACAAATGCTTGGCCTGCAATTGTAGGAGGATTTACCTGTGCCCAAGCCTTAAAGGATTTAGAGAACCATTGAAACACAGATCTGGGCCCCAGTCCAGTGTGCCCTAGGAACAAAAGAGGAGACATGTATCAGTATCACCAAGTACCAGACTCCAACCTAAGAGACCCAAGCAGCGGATAAGCAGCGCCTGTAGCAACACTTCCAAAGGAAGAACACTCAAAAGAAATTAAAACTGGTATACAAGTAAGTTTACTGTAGATAAAAAATGAACCCACAATATAATAACTGCCCCATAGTAATATTCTTCAGATTCTTTCTCCATATAGTCAAGTCCTCCAGTGCTTTCCCAGACTGTCAGAGAGATTTCCAGAACATTTCCCAAAGTCCAGGCTTTTTGCACTGTCTCCCATTTGTGGACCATGTATTTCTTCCAAAATAAGCAGGACTTAACTCCTGCTGGCGCTGTCCCTTTTACACATAAAATAACATGGGTAGAACAAAAACAACCAGATGTGAAATATGAGATATCATAATCTATAACAGCAACATCTCTCTCCAGCCCAGGAGGGTTATTTCATTCATCAAGTTTAACGAGTGTTCAAGCAGTTTATGACACATACTGATTCACACAATCTAAATGCACCTATGTCATTATATCAGATAAATCTTTCTAAGCAAGAATCTCTGCTTCCACACCAAAAAAACAAATAGTATCTGTGCTACACCAAGGGCTCATGTTTTGGCAAATGAATTCAACTGGGATTTAGGCTAGTGATTTTAAATACAATAATTCCACTAACAGTGAGTTTAGGGCTTCCTAATATTAGTTCTGCTCCTGTGCTGGGTCAGTAGGAAGGTTCTGAGATCACACAAAGAGTAACTAGCTCCCACGAGAACCCTGGCAGACAGACTGGTACTGGGGCTGTCCTGCTAACAGTGTGATTTTATTCCCAGTTTGTGAAATCTGTAAATCCTACTTAGTAATAAAGCCTATACAGATTACAAGTAAAGAGAAGAGACAACATGAGACCTGAATTAATAATAGAGTGGTTTCCAGCCAGGGGTCAAGGTCAAAGAGCATATTGATAGTGAAATCAGCAGCCGTTATTTCCATGTGCCTATTTATTGTCCCCAGCCATACGTTGTGCTGAAAGAGCCGTGTATACATCACGAGCAGACTGCTGAGAGCTTCTGGCAGAGCTCCAAAAGGAGGCTATAAGGAGCAAATGACAGTTGGGAACTGGCAAATTTCTGGCCTTCTCCTAAGTTTTTAAAATATGAATGGATTTTCTGGGGAGTGAGGGACTTACCAGTAAAATATTTCCCTCTCCTAAGAATTATTAGTCTGAAATAATTCAAGGAAGGCAGTACTGGTCTGCAAAACCCTAATTAGAAGAATTCTTAAAACAGGAAAGCTAGGCAGAATAAAGATTATGGCCACTATAGTAGCAATGCAGAACAATACACATATGCTTATTTTGAGAGGTTATCATTAGTGTAGCCATAATAAAATGCCTGAAGCTAAAAATGTAAAGATATGGAGTCCATTGTGACCACATATTGAACAATAGCAATGGATTATTTGATAGAGCTTGCCTTGATAGAGCCATATGCACCAATAGCATCCTCGAAAATTATTTGATAACATGTAGTCATATACTGAGGCAATTGTTTTAGAAGTCTTGAGGTTAAAAAGAGGTGATGTAAATTCAAACTGGATTGATGTAAATTCAAACTGGATTGATAGCTTCAGAATAAATTACCTATTTTAACTTAAATGAGTCACTTAGATTTATAAGCAGAACCTGGGCACTCTAATACCTAAAAAGAGCACTGTTGCAAGTCAGATACCTTAAGATAAAATGACCTCATAAAGTGTTATAGGGGAAGGGGCTAAAAAACCCCACTTCCATATGAAGCTCTTCCATGGAAAGGACTCTACTGATGACAGACATTAAGGTCAAGTCTACCAGATTTTATAGAATGTGACATCTCTGGGACACCATTACTGCTGCAAACCCAAGTGGCTCATTCCATGGTGCCCACAGTGCTCATGGGCTATATGAGTCTCCTCACCAGGTGTGGAGCTGGGTACATTCCTGTGCTGAAGCTTTCCCATGCTTACAAAATCCTGGGATAGCTGTTTGAAATATGCCTAGTTATTCTCCCTCAAAAAGAAGAGCAGATAATGCTGTGAAACCTTCAGGCAGCTGAGGGATATGAATTTCAACTCCTCCATCCCAGCAGGAGGTTTCACCTGTGGAGCATAAATTGAGACCCCCTTTAGGCACGTGGCCTTTCCAGGAGAGTCTCTGAAGGTGACAATGGGCTCAGAGCACCCCATTGGTGACAACCAGCAGAAACACAGGTTGCTGCATGGACTTGGTGGTGTGTCTCTGAATGCAGAGCATGTAGGGATATTTAGGGAAATCTCCAAGGAGATCCTGACTCCAGGCTTAGGACACTGTCAGACTTAGCCAAGGAAGGTTGGTGGCTGAAGGCTGGGCAGGTAGAGTTTGAGCTTTGGCTTTGGAATTGCTTTTTTATCTCTTCATGCCCTGCCCGTAGGAAAGAGATAACAGTTTTTCTTCAGCTGGCGATAAAGTGGCAAGGAAAATTAAAAAATGAAGAAAAAAAAAGAACAGGGAAGGAGAAACAGCTATATACAGCTAGACAGAGACACATTACCTCAACAGCACCAGTATCTGAGGCTGAAAAAGAGAGAGAAAATTGTGGTTATCCTAGAATTAATAACTTCTAGAAGACTGAGTTGAAAGCCCAGAAGTAGACTCCAAATGGAAACCATATCTATTCTTCCTTTGGGGGAAGACTGGTTAAAGGCCCAAGGCAGGTGGTGGGAGCAGGACTGAACCAAAGACACTGTGAAGGGCCAGTCACCAAACACAAGTCTGAAAACAGGCAGGTGAAGATGCCCAGATGCAGCCCTGGCATAGTTTACTATAAAATGACTGCAGAAGCCATACAATAAGAGAGGCAAGGGATGCACCAAATAGAGGAGAGTCTCTGTGTTTCCCTGGAAGCTGCCACCAGCCAAACCCGAGCAGCTGCAGGAATGAAGAGAGCTGGAGATGGACTGAGCCTAGAGAAGATGGTACCTGGAAGTAACCTCATAAAGGAGAGGGACTAGAGCAACAAGGTGACTTGTGCCAGAGCTGAGGACTCTACAGCAGCAATGTAATCTCTGCCCTCCCCTCCACGCCTGGACTCAAGTACATGTGTGAGCAAAGGCACAGCCTCGAAAGTTGAGGGCTCAATGAAAAAAAATTGGGTTTTAATAAGGAATCATTTCTTCACACCTCAGCAGGAATTTGTCCATTTTTTCTGCTACTTGTAGAAGCCACACTGTCTGTGGGGACGGGGAGGCAGCAGCGAGTGCGGGGCTCCCACGGAGCAAACAAGCTCGCAGTGTTCTCACGGCAGAGGCTGTGCTAATGGGAGTGTGCTCGGGGCATGCCTGGGATTTTTGGAAGCCTGAGCAGATTCAAATAGCTGAGCGCTGATGTGGCTGGAATCAGGAGCCCAGGTCAGAGAGGATTAGGAGGCAGGATGTGTGGTAGCATAGCTGCTTCCAGCTCTTCTGCAGCGTCCACGACTCTTCAGCACCAACTATGTCCTTTCCTTCTCACAGCCAGGCCAGCTCACTCTCGTGTTCAGCACTGTGGGACATGGGCCTTCACAGGTTTATCCAAAGGTATGCCCACTGCATTTCACTGTACAAAGCAAAGCACTTTTAAAATTGGTAAAGTTGATGGGCCTGGAAGGGGGATGCAGGCATTGGTCCTGCTGGAAAGACATCACCTTAGGGACAGTATTGTATGTATTTTTTCTTCCAATCTTTGCCATAGCTGGAAATGGAAAAAAAAACCCCAAACCCTGAAACTCCACCACTTTCTGTTTAAGTTGCTGTAAAAATCCAGTCTGTGTGTGCTTTGATAGGAGATAGCCTAATCCTCTTCTTGCTTGAGTGGTCTCTCCAATTTCTGCTGTAGAGCTGACAAGTCCCTTTGGGTTTATGGTGAGGGATTTTTTTTTTTAGTCCTTTTTTTTCCTTCTTTTGCTCTACTGATTTTACCTCAGGGGAAATCACTGAGATTTTTTTTTTACAAGCAATAGCTTCTTATTTATTTAGCTAAGCTATCTAATTCCATTAAAGATAGCTGCTTTGAGGGTCTTTTTAAACATTTCTCCTTTTGCTCTGGATTCTTGAGATTTTACAGCATCTTTTTATCACACTAGTTGGCTTGGATAGTTAGGATTTTGTTATGTTTGCCTAACAAGCAGGAAAATGTATTTAAACCCCTCACAGAGAACAGTTACAGGGTCTGTTCCACTCCAGTGGGATTCATGTCCAGCGTGCTGGGGCAGAGCTGAAGGAGAGCCAGAAGGGAACAGGTTACATCGCCTCTGCACTAAGCTTTGCCCCCAGGATGCGTGTGCCTGCAAAAGAGCAGGTTACAAATGCAGAAGATAAATAACTGAAGGAGTTAAATAACTTCCTGTAATGGATGTGCTGAAATTTTCCTCTAAATTAAGACAGTATCTTTCTATCACATCCAGAGTGGTGGACATAGCACAGAACAGCTGGATAAAGAGTTACAGGCTGACTCATGCCAAAGGGCAGGAGTCCATTGTTCCTCCAAATACCATTTCAGCTGTTCAGTTCTGTTTCCTCTTGACAAACATGGGATAAACTAATTACATTATGTTGCAGATAGCTGTGAATGGAAATGAAATAGAAGCCCTTATCTCTGGGAAAGCCCTCGGATGTGGTTGTGGCTGTACAAATACTTGCACTGCAAATACAATTACGCAGAATGAGAGGGGAGCCACTGGCAAAGGGTGGAGCAGGGCACTCAGCACACCTCACCCAACTCCACCTCTGGTGTGTCTAGATTTCAGGGACGGGGAGAAATATGTTGTGTCAGTGTTGGCAGTGAGGGGAAATACTTTGGAGGGTTGACTATCATCTTTATAAGCCACAAGGCTGTTTAATCTGTATTGCTCCAAGTTGTTTCTCTCTGTGCTTGCCTTGTGAAACAGCGTGATTGAGTTCCTGGTCTGAAGAATTAACGATGTAAATGAAGTGCAAGAGAAAGGGATTAAATTACCTTTTTTCTGTGCATGGGGAACAGAGAGATAGACTGACTGGTAATCATTTTAAGATTGGCTCAAGAAGGCAGGAATGAAGTCCAGAACTGCATGCAAATCCCCTAAGTCCCAGGCCACTCTTTCCACGATGAAACCCACCTTCTCAAGGGCACAGTTCTGTTTGTAATGTGGCTATGCATCATAAATCAAATCAGTTTCTGCCTCCAGCCCACCCTCATTCCAGCAAATTTCAAACTTTGATTCTCATGTCTATGAGGGCAGATTCCTCCAGAAGAAGTGGTGCTTCCACATTAGCCATGCCAAATGCTCAGGAATTGCAGAAAATGAGAAAGGCTCTAAAGAAATAGTAACTATTCTTTTTACAAAGCTGATAAATCAGGCTGATGGACTGGGTAATTAAGCTGTATCAAAAATGAGGATGAGTTACCTTACAAAGCAGAAAGCTCTTGGCTAATGCAAAACACTTTTTTAGTAATGATTTCCTTTTGACAAGAGAGTCAGGAACGCAGCAGCCTCTTTGCAGGGGGAAGGCAGGGCTCTGCTTTATTTATGAAGTCAGGAACCTGATGGGAGTACATTAAGGTTTTTGGAGCAAAGCTCCTTACAGGCTCATAAATGATGGCAGGATTTGGGGGGTTACTGTGAAGGTGTTGGGAGTTAACTCATCACAGTAAAGTGCTCCACATTTGGGGTGATACAAATCAGTTGGTGAAGGCTCCTTTGAGGTAATGTGTGTTGATGGGGCTTCTTCACCACTGCCCTTGGAAGGATGCATCAAGATTTAATTCATTGAATATCACTATATATTAGTGCAAATAGCTCAGCAACTGCCAGGGCTAAATTAAGGAATGGGTAAGTCCATTCAGAAAAACATTGTGTACTACACAAGGTTTAATTTAAATAGGAAGATCTTTTGGGCATCTTTTATAGAGGACATATTCTGATAATATCATCAAATTATGACTGAATTCTGGAGTAGCAACATGGTACTTCTGTTACTTGGCTGTTTCCTGATCTAAATAAAATATCCTTTAAGAGTGAGAGTTAATATAACAATACACATAGCAATACTTAATGTTACATACATGAAGCCTTAACTTATTGCAGAATCTCTGCTGGTGTAATTAATGCATAACAACTCTTCCTGTGTCATTATCCCAGTAAAGATACTTATCACTAGAAATACGGTTCTAAAACACGCAGTGCTGAGTCCTGCACCAAGAGCAAGGTGAGCACACACAAATACATCCTCTCCAAAGTGGGGCAGCAGGAAAAGCTGCACCTGCAGTAAGTGCATCCATGTGACAGAAATCCCAGACAGAAGGCAGGAGTCTGATACAAAAGGCATGGTATTTATTTTAAATTAATCTTCAAAGTATAAGAATACAGCTGTGTCCTGGGGCTCTAATTTCAGATAAGGAAACAAAACTGCACTCCCTTTGACAGCTCTCTATCTCTTATCCAGCTCTTGCAAGTGGAAGAAATAAACTGTGCCAAAATCCCTTTAACAACAGTGTAATTATATTTATCAAAGTGTGTATAATTATAGCTACCTTGGCAGCTGTATTTATGTCATTTCACCCACTGAAACCCATTCCTTGTAGCAAACTCAGCACAAGCCCTGTGTTTAGTCCTGGCCAGAGACAGCCCTACCTGGGTACAGGCTCTGCAGCCAGACAGGCAGTTGTGTGGAAGAAACTGCTGTCTGAGGAACTAAGTAAAGTGAAGCACCTTCTGTATGGGATGATGCTTAAAAGAGGTAAGTACTCCAGTTGTGGATGGGTGTTTCTCTGTGAAATACACTCTGGGCTTGCCATGAGATCATAACTTCATTGGAGGCGTCATTAAGCAAAATTACATGGCTCCATGTAACGTAACAGAACAGATTTTCATAATATTATCCTCCTGACTGCAAAACAAAGAGGTTCAGCTGGAGAGACCCAAGTCAGGTTTGGAACATCCCCGTGTTTGGCACTACCTGAACATAAGCTCAGAGGCCTGAAAAAGAAAGGCTCTGCACAAAGACATTCAGAAAACTGCTGATTGCACTGCTTTAAGAGTGATAAAGGCAATTGCATCAGTGTCCTGACTGCTGTGACAGGATCCATCCTCTTGGCCTAAGAAAAGTAAGCAAAAACATCCAGAAAGATGCTTAAAATCCATGTACATGTGGATGTATATGCATGAAGATTATTTCTGTGGAGAAACAACTTTCAGGTGTTCACTTCTCCCTGACCAGAAATCAGCCCAAAAGCAGAACAAGAAGGCTGACAGGAAGGAGTAGTAAAACAGCTCCAAAATACAAGACAGAAAATTGACTTTTAAAATTAATGGTCAAACTCTTCCAGTCTGATATTCTTGCTTCGTCAGGGAACATTCATCTTAGTCAAAATAACTTAATGAAAATCTCTTGGTTAACTATTTTTTCTGAGAAGCCCAGTTCTATACAGGAAAATAATTTGGTCTCTGTGTTGTTGGCCCTTTATGTGTGTTCAGTGTTCATCCTTTCCTGTGCAAATACACAGAAGTACCTTTTTGGACATGGAGCTCTTTTACAAGTAATTTTGCCCTTTATACAGTGTGTTGTAGGAGAGAACCATTGGGTGATTAGTTGATTCCTAAGAGGTGAAAATTTCCACCCTGGACTGGAATTAGTTGGGTGGCTCCTCAACATCTGGGAGTTTGGGGCATTGCAGCCCTCCCAAAACATCCACCCTTGGAGCTGTGGGGTCCCTGTGCCCTGCGGAGGTGACCTGTCACTCTGCAGCCCTGGGGGCTGTGTCTGCCTGACCTTGGCATGGGAGACACAACTGTGAGGAAGAGGTCAGGGTTTGACTTCAGCCACTTGCAGAGGCACTGGTGTGTGCACTCAGCCAGACAACAGCCCCTCTCTAAGTAAATACACCAGAACTGTAGTTTAAATTGTTGTAAAGCAGAAAGCCAAAGAGTTGAGGGGGACTTGGAGGCCACGTGCATTGCGTTTGCATGGCAGGGTTTTGGTAGCGGATGGGGGGACTGCAGGGGCGGCTTCTGTGAGAAGGTGCCAGAAGCTTCCCCTGTGTCCAACACAGTCAATGCCAGCTGGCTCCAAGATGGACCCACCTCTGGCCAAGGTCCAGTCCATCAGGAATGATAGTAACACCTCTTTGACAACATATTTAAGAAGGAAAAATAAAAAAATTATTGTGCAGAGGAAACTGCACTCAGAAGAGACAAGTGAAAATATGTGAGAGGGACACCAAGGTCAGTGAAGGAGGGGGAGGAGATGCTCCAGGTGCCACTAATGGTGAAGGCTGTGGTGAGGCAGCTGTGGCCCTGCAGCCCATGGAGGACTGTGGGGGAGCAGAGATCCACCTGCAGCCTGTGGAGGAGACCTATGCGGGAGCAGGTGGATGCTTGAAAAGAAACCTGTGGGAAGCCCATGCTGGAGCAGGGTCCTGGCAGAGACCTGTGGACTCATGGAGGGAAGAGATCACACTGGAGCAGGTTTTCCTGGTAGCACTTGTGACTCCACACTGGAGCCACCTGTGCCTGAAGGACTGCACTGCATAGAAAGGGACCAACGCTGGAGCAGTTCATGAAGAACTGCAGCCTGTGGGGAGGACTCACACTGGAGAAGTTGGTGGAGATCTCCCATGGCAGGGACGCCATGCTGGAGCAGGGGAAGGACTCCGAGTCCTCTCCCTAAGTAGCAGCAGAAACAACCTGTGATGAACTCACTGTAGCCCCTATTCTCATTTCCCTGCACAACTGGGGAGGAGGAAGTAGAGCCTGAGTAGGAGGGAGGGGTGGGAGAAGATGATTTTAAGATTTGTTTCACTTCTCATAATACTGCTCAGATTCTGATTGGTAGTAAATTCAACTAATATCCCCAAGTCAAGTTTTGCCTCTGACAATAATTGGATTGTCTTCTCTCCCTGTGCTTATCTCAACTCATGAACCTCTCTTTGTATTTTCTCTCTCCTGTCCAGTTGTGGAGGGGAGGGATAGAGTGGCTTTGGTGGGTGCCTGGTGTGCAGCCAGGGTCAACTCACCACACCTATTTTTAACTCGAAAAAAAAAATCCAAAGCAATGGAGGAACTCACTTAGTTCCTTTGCCCTAAGAGAGCTACAAAAAGTGCCCTCAAATAGTTAAGATCTTTATGTTCTTCAAGAAGCACAAGACATTTTCTGCATGGGCATCATCTGGGGGCAGAGCTGGCCCACAACAGCCAAGGTCAACTAGTGGGTGGCAGAGGTTGCTGCAAAAGAGCACGAATGAACATAAAAAACGGGAACGGGGCCCCCCCAGACATCTTTGGGTAAAGTCTTGCACAGCTCTCAGGGGAAGTGATTCTACTTCTCTGCAGTTAAAATGGTCCATTTTTTGCAATCAGTATTGTGGGACTTTAATAATAAATCCTTAGTGCTGACCATCATCTCTACAGTGAGTGAAGAGAAGCAATAGCAGGTGCTCAGGTCAGCTTTCCTCTTTCTCCTCCTCCCTCCATCATCCCCAGCATCCACAACATGTCCTTCCCTGCCACTGTGCTTAACTTCACACCTACACAACTGCTTTCAGCATAGGCATCAAACCCTTAAAATGACAACAGATGTTTTCTTTATCATCATCTTTTAAAAAATCCTTAATAAAACCTGAGATTAAAACATATGTATCATAAATTGCTTTGCAGCACTAGACAAACAGCCTTCACGCTCCAAAGGTAAAAGCCTTATTTCAAGAAGGCAAGCACGCTGATGGCAAGACACAGACCACTATCAATTGTTGCTCCCATAAATCACATTTATTTTCCAAATAATAGGAAGATTCATTGTTTTCTGCCAAGCAGTGTCACCTGGTAATAGGAGCCAGTCAAAGCAACAGTAATTTTCACACCATAAAAACAGTATCAAGCCTGTTCACTGAGTAGGATGAATGCTATTGATCAAGGGGAAAAAAATATAAAAACAGGAGACAAAAGCAAAGAAATTAAGTAATGATGTATCGGGTGTGTAATGAAAGCTCTGTTAACATTTCCATCTTTCAGCTTCCCTCCCTGGATGCCTCCTCTGAAGCCTTTACAGCCCCACTAGAAAATCTTCTCAGACTGGGGCTGCAGGGAAGTAATGATGCGAGACCGACACTTTGAGAAGGGCAGTTCAAACCATTGTACAGAAATGAAGGGAAAGGTCCTGCCCTGGCCTCTGTTTATTGACACAATGAAAGCTCCAGAGCATTTCACTGAATTGAGTTTTTCTGCTGCAGAAAAGACACAGGGCTAAAGGGACAGGAACTGTCCAGGAGCTGCAGCCAGGAGAAGGCACAGAGCTGAGGGAGACGAGGCATCTATGCCTGCCCCAAATCTGTCCCCGGTGTGAGGGGCTAGAAACTACAGTCCTGCCTCACTGAGTCCAGTAGGAGTCAAAATAAACGGCACAAAACAAAAAAGCTGACCATATACATCCTTATCCTCAACATTTACCCAAACTTTTAAAAAGAAGGAAAACCTCATCCTCCACCACTGTAGCAGCTCATGCACAGGAGGTGCTTCCAGGCTGCCCAGCTGAGAGCCTGTTTGCTTGTGCATCCTTGGCAAATCCATGGGCATTTCAGCAGGAAGCAAAGCAGCTGCCTGAAGGTCTCACCAGACCAGTGGTGGAGAGGGACCAAGACCCATTGGTCTCCACTGATTCTATCATCCACATCCCACCGACATGATTTCATACCCAGGGCTGCTGCAATGTCTTGAAGAGTCCTGTGTACTTCTGAATTAGCACCAGCAACACAGCCAGCAGGGATGGAAAGAAAAAACTGACCTTGAAAACTTCAGTCTGTGTCAAGGCATCTGTCACACTCTGGCTCAAACTGAGAAGAATAGGGGCAGTCTTTAACCTCCTGACTTTGCAAATCATACCTTCATATTCTCAGTTCTCAGCAGCAATGGGCAATGGCATCATCACCCACTTCTAGTCAATGCCAGCAGAAGGTAGTCCTAAAATAAAGGCCATTGATGACTGGAATTTCTGAGCAACCTTAAACCTCACTAAGAAGAGACCAATGACTTTTCTGGGTAGAAAATAGATTCTGAGGCAGGTTATTGTTAGAAACTTGAAAAAAAAAAGTTGCTAAATGACAGACCTAAACATATCAGCTAACTAGCCTAGGAAAAACTTAGTAATCTCTGCATGAACCAGAAGTTGTTTCATAATTGGGCTGGTAAAAACACCTATAGCTCAGTAGCTTTCTCAGCTGACACATCACAATAAAACATGATATGAGGTGACTCATTACCATCGTGTTCTCTCACATCCATCTCATAATGCAGCCTCAGACTTGCATTACATGGGGTGAATAATATTTTCCCAAGAATTCATGGTAGAAAAATCCATGGTTCCAAGGAAAGGAAAAAGGGCCACCACCAAACCTGAATCCTGCTAAGAAGAGGCTGAGGTAAACCCAAAAATCTCCTCCCTACACACTGCAGCAGGGCTGTGTGCTGGAGCAGGGCACAGCAGGCAGGGGTTACCCATCACCCAAACCTGTGTCTGCACTGAGGGCAAAAACATACTGGGCAAAATCATATTTAAAGTGGAGCTGGATCTAAACCAGAACACAGAGCCAAACACACTCTGAGCTTGGGCAGGTCACGACACAAACTTCTGGGGGCTCAGATCAATGGGCTTGTTTTGCCTTTGCCCTTTAAGAATCACTGTTTGATGTTCTGCACCCTCCCATTTCTTTGGATCCTCCCATCACTGATGTTTCCTCATAATTAACTCCCCAGGCATTTAAGATTTCCCAAATGACGTGGATGACCCAAAAACCCAGTAAGTGAACACTTGCATGCAGCTGTCCCTGCACAAAAGATGCTGAGGGGAACGGGGAAAGTCACAGATGGGAAAAATAATCTTCATTTTGGACAAGAAGGGGTTGGAAGTGGAAAAGCTGCTGCACTGCTACGGGCAGTGCTGCAGAAATCGTGGATGTGCCACACCAGGAGCACGATGCCTTCCCAAGGTTACCTGTCTCCGTGGTTGGCAGGGATCCTTCAGCCACTGCAGGGTTTCTGTGGGAGCAGCCACACTGGCAGAGCCAGCACACCCCACAGCCTGGGTGCTGCCAGCCAGGCAGAGGCACACACAGCTCATCCTTGGGGAAGGAACAAGTGGCAGCAGGAGCTGTGCCTGAGTCAGGAGGTGAACATCCCATCTGCTGCCAAGGAATGCCCCGTGATGCAATTTTGGCTGAGGGGATGGGGAGGTGTGTGGGACCACGCTCTGGAGATATCATCACTGCCATGAGCTCATGCATTCACATTTCAGAGCCTGTGAGAGCCTGGTGAGACCAAAGGCATCAGAGCCCGGTCCCAGGTGTTGGTCTGCTCTTCCTGCATCCTGGGATGTGCATGGCCTGGTTGTCTTCCTGGCAACGGCGTATTAGCAGGTTGATAACATGCTAGTCATGCTTGTCTGGATGGTCATCACTATTTATGGAGCTGAGCCACTGTTTAACAAGTTTTCCCAACCTGAGAGGGTGATCACAGGTAGGAAGAGGCTTATCTGCGAGGAATGCTTCGATGTGCTGAACCTCTTGAGGCATAAAAGAGTTAATAAACAAAGTCTGCCATGAGTGAAATGTGTAAAATCATGAGTGCCATGGAAAAGGTGAGTGAGGATGTGCTGTGCAGTGTCTCTTCCAATGCTGGGATGGAGGAGCGGAGGAAAGCAAAGGAAGCTGTAGGAGACTTTTAAAACACAGGGAGGGGCTATTTCATTACCCAGTGGAGTCACATGAGGAATGTCCTTGTCATAGGACAGTGGGCATTGAGGAGTTTTCCAGGTTAACAACTCAATGGAAAAGAATATTGGGCAACAGAAAGACCATTTCTGGATCCAGGAGCCTCTGACCCCCAGAGTGCCACAGCTGGGAAAACGCTTTGATGAGCTGTAACATGCTTAGCCTGTTGCTGTGCTTTCCCCTAGGCACCCCCCATTAGTCACTATCAAAGACAGGACAGTGGCCAGGCAGCTGACAAATCATTTCCATGAGTACAAAGCCTGACTCACAGCAAGCTCCACTGCCAGTACCTCCTCACCTGAAATCCTGAAGCAGTAAAACCCGTGTTGTCACCAGACTACCAGTAGGGCAGGTTGTAGCTTGTGTCTGCTGCCAGGATCCAGTCAGTCCCCTTTGGTAAATGTTCCTTCCAGGTGCCGTGGGAAGAATTTGCTTTTTGCTCCTCAATCTCTCCTCAGAGCTCCTTCCCTTCCTCAGCTCTGAGCATGAAATCTATTAAAGAGGCTTCACGTTATCTCTTGGTCTCTCAATGCAACCAGCACTGCTCGGCTTAACATATTAAACCATCAAAAATTGTCACACATTGGGACCCAAAAAATTGGGCAGAAACACATATTGTGTATGTTTTACCCTATTACATTTAAGGGGTGTTTGTGCATACTGGCTGTGCCATGATCTACCATTTAGCCATGTTGGCTTTCATCTTAAAAATTTGAAAGTAAGTTTTGTTTATTAGGTTAAAAGAAATTTCCCCAACTGCAACTCTCCAATATAGAAATAATGTAAAAGTAACACCTGCCACATAAGGCTTCATTGAATTGCAACCACTGGCAGCCTAAAGAACAAGCAAACAGCTCTGCATTGGCCAAAGGATGAGCACTTCCCAAACTAGGGATGGAAAAAATGACATCTGCTACTTCAGTAGAAAGGTGCATGGGCATGCCAATGGAAACAGACTGAACAGATGCAATTGGACATCCAGCCAGTGCAATGAAGTCCTGTTCCTTCCTTGAAGACATCCTAGAAAATCTGTGATCACTTCCAGGCAGATAGGGAGGCGTTTCCCTGAAATCAAAGCATTCATACTCATTATGAGCCCATGGGTTCTGAACTTCCTCTAACACTCACTTCTTGCTTTTTGGGCTGGTTTTGCAGTGACAACATGAGACCTTCAGGAAGAGGCAGGAGGGAAGTCTAGGATACTTGACACTGAAGTTTAAGATGAGCCAAATGACGTGATCAGTCTCTGCTTGTCATGATGAAAGCAGCAAAGTAACCTGCCCCATGCTTGGAAATGTTGTCTCATGTCCGATCAGCCACTTGGGAAGTGCTTCTCCTGCTGTCAGTAGTGAACAGGTGGTGGCTAAGAGGGCACCAACAAACATAACAAACCTGAAACTTCCCAACACCCTACCTAATCCTTTTTGGCTAGAAAAGCTTGTGGGAAGACAAAGAGGCCTGGGACAGAGCAGGTGAATTGATCATAGTTCCAAATATGAACATTTAATGAGATTTGGCTCCAAGTTCCCTCTGTTATTTCTCATCAGTGGAGAGGAAAATTGCCTTGCCTAGAGTTTGAAGTGCAACAGGGAGCAATAAGGAAAGTTTTGCAAGTAAGTCTCTTAAGACTGGATTCCAACTTGCTCATTGGGAAGAGCAGAATTAAATATACCTAATTTTTGGCAATTGTACCACCCCCCTCCCATCAATATGTGAGTTACAGGGCAGCAAGGTGTTCCCCTGGCAAGGTAATGTGAGGGAGCACTAAAAAATGGGAGCTCAATTTGGACATAAAGGAATGGGGCTGCACAAAAGGGGGATAACTGAGATCTGAAATGCAGGAAGGACTAACCTGTGCATCCCAGGAATACACATTCCTGTACAACTAGCACAAAAACAAGGTAAAATGGAAATTAATAAATTTCTGTATGGGCAGAATAAAACAATGACATTTGATATAGTAACAAGCTAATCCCACCACTTGATAGACACCAGTTTGGTGGCACATGTCTAGGAACATTCCTGAAGAACAAGTGGGTATGAGTCACACGTTTCAGATGTGCTTGGAAAAACAGGCAGCTTAGTGCTTTCCTAATGATCATTGCACATTTTCTGGGTATCTGACTTTTAGAAAAAGGCATCTTTTCAGTGTGTTATTTCAAGAAACACATACAAAGGCTCATGAGATGGTTTGAAATTTGTGGGGAAATCAAGTCTCAGTAAAGAAAGCCAAGCTGACAGAGGAAAACAGAGTTTGTGTTACCTCTAGTAGGATGTACAGGTCTGCAAGCTGCCCACAAAGGTGGCACCAGCACGGAGCAGGGACTGGGCAAAAAGTTTTGAAAACTACTTTTTTATCATTTGGACACCTACGCACTCTGAGATCATTTATTTCAGGTCAAAGTCTTGCCAAACCTTAGTTCAAAGAGCAGACTGTGCACATATCTAGAAGGTGCAGAAAAACAACTTAAAGAGCTTTCGTAGTGGCAGCTTCCAAGTGAGGAGCAGGAACATTTATCTGTCAGCATTTTGTTTGTTTGCGATTTTGACCCTTCTATCTTAAGATCAAACTGGTTTGTTTTCAGTGTAATCTTTTAATGATGCTGTTACTCAACTGTTCCTACTCTAGTAAATAAATTTTCTTGTGGGATACATTTTGGGGTTTTGAGCCCAGGTATCTTCTCCATAAAGAATCAATTTGCAACACATTTTCCAAATCACATCAGGTCTGTATTTAAACTAGCTCTTGCTTCTGTTCTCAGTTCTTCCATAGCAGCACTGTGGGATGGGTAAGAATCTTTTCCCAACTTTCACAATAGGTTTATTCACAGCCACTCTTGGGCCAGCATCATCTGTTATCAGCTGTGGTGTCTCACACCCACCTGCATTTTTTCCTACCCCAACACATATTTAAGTAACCACCTCATCATGCAGCCTTCACCCTTGGCAGGTGGATGCACTGGGATACAAGGCCTCACATATGTGCCTGCTCACACAGAGGTGGCACCACGTCCAGCTGTCCCACAAGGAGCACAGCGCTACAGCCATGCTCCGTGGGGCGCAGTTAAGCAGTTACCCTTCAGCCAAACTCCAGAAATAATTAGGCTGAGAAGGAATGAATTAGACTTAATGGCCATAGGCCCACATCTCAATTTCTGGGCAAGCTTGGGCAGATTTGAGGTAGTTATAGGAAAGATTATACCTATGGTTCCTTCCTGTGGGGACTCTGTTTCCCAGGAGTTTCTCCCAGTGGAAGGCACTGGGTGTAGGAGGCCACCTGCAAGCATGCCAGCACCCTTCCCGTGGGATAAGGGTGCCATTGTTGAGACAGGCTTCCTAACTAATTTAGAGCCTGCCTGCAGGTCTCTTAATTAATGCTCTATCCTCCTCCATCAAGCCTAACACAGGGACTGAGTCAAGAAGATATTTATACATCAAATCCCAGCCTGCTCTAACTCTTCAAGGCACATTCCTGAACTGGAGCCACTCTGTCCTATTACATGAGGCTGCTCACAGCACAGGGACAGCCCTGGGGAGAACAGCCCTACGCTGCTGTCACCTCTCCCTTCCTACACCTCTCCTGCTTTTCCAAAGAACGAGCAGTAGCAGCTTGAAACTGGAACATGTATGGAGGGAATTTTTCCTAGAGTATGGGAAGTGACCTAGCCAGGATGCAGTTCAATGTTGTGTATTATCCAGGATGAATATTCCTTGCACAGCAAATGTGCAAGCTCTGCTTGAAAAACGTGCTCCTCATAGCAATGTTTCCAGCCAGAAAGAACCCTCATTTTCCAGTACCAGCCATTTGACACAGGGATGTGTATTGAGCTGTTCATGGATTTAACAAAAGGAATTACCTGGAATGCTTGTGCGCGTTGTGTGAATGTGGACTCTTCCCTGCGTGCTTCCAGCCTAAACTTTAATGGAAATTAAACACAGACAACTGATGCCAGCTGCAGTCTACAGCACAGTGCAAGAGGACAAAGTATAAAGGCAGATTTTCTTTATTTTTAAATACTAGTAACACTGCACAAAAAAAAAAAAAGTGGTACTTAGGTGACAGAAAACCGGTACTCAGTTGCATGGGATAGTAACCGAAATTTACATCCCTCACAGAGTTCACAGAGGGTTATTTGCTTTCAGAGGGTTACACTGGGCAATCAAAGCTAAACCATTCAGATACCAGAGACACCAGAATTTGTTACATCAAACCATGCCAGAATGCAGACTTGACTTTTCTGTTTAGCTTCTCTCTTACACCGTGATGTGCATTCCTACATCTTTTAAACGTTAGGATGAGTGAGTTTCTCCAGGACCTGTGGACTCTCAATATTGCCAGGTTTAAGGCTGTTACATCAACAACGTATTGGCAGGGGGAAGACAAAAGAAACAAAACAAAACCATAAGCTGCTAACTCCTACCTGGAGGTTAAGAAGAGGAGACAACATACCGGCAAGGAACATGCAGGTAAATGCTTCAGGCGACAGAAGGGCTCTGTACACACTAACAGGTTAAGAGAAGCAATGTGTCATGCACATGAGACGAGTATGGGAAGCAAGGAAGTCATCTTGCCAGGAAAAAAATCTAGGACATCTTTTCAAGCTAAAAAAATTAGTTCTGCAATAAAACCGATGTAAAAGGTTTTCATACATAAAGGTGTTAAGTTCCTTGCAGAAACAAGTTGATAAAATCTTACACAGATGCTGAAAAAATGTTTATTATCTAAAACCTACCCAGCAGAAACAAAGAGCAGTTTTAAAGTAGCACTTGGATAATTTGTTTCTAGGTTCTGAAAATAAACTTTTAAAATAAGGAATGGTTTCACTAAATAATTCATCAAGAGTCAACTAAGCTTAAAGAAATCAGCAGGAGTACTTACAGGAGGCCATCGTTACACTACAGTCCTTAAAATCAGAGGATATAACTTCACGATACAGTTTAAAATAAAGGAATATTTTCATAGCAGGGACAAAACTGCCCAGCCTGGGGGAAAAAAAACCCCAAAACAAAAACAAAACCCCAACCATAAAAGTCACTTATTAAGCTTGCATAAATTACCCTCATGTCTCAGTCCCATTCCCAATGACATGATTGAACAGGGCTCCTCTTTCCACGGGCCTGATGTTGATGGCAGTGACCAAACAAACAGGCACTTGCACAACCCTTTATCTCCTACAAGACAAATAAACACTAGACTAAAGTCATTTTAGTCGCAGGGAAGGAAGAGGTAAGAAATTCTGTAACACTTTCCCATCTTCAAACCTCTAGCACTTCTAACCACGGCCAGCCTTGTCCAAATTCCCTAACCTGACTGGCAAGAAAGCCACTCCGTGAAAGTAAAAGGAATAGCATAGTGCAATTTTAGTACAGTTTGAAACATGAGTCACTTCCTTGCTAGCAGTGTGAACAATCAAAAAATATACACAAAAGAGGTGTGCTCAAAGTAACACGAAGTTTTCATTATTATAAAGGTATTGGCATAGCAGAGAAGTCCATTTTAGTAACTCCCTTTGGTTGACTTCTTCTTCTTCTGTTCCTCTCTCTGCTTCTGCTTCCTCCTCTTGCTGACTTCTTTGTATCCTGAGGAAACATGGCTTGTAAAACACTTTTCACAGCATTCATGGACTTATCCCTCTATCAAAAGCACACATTCTCTGAATGGTTTAAGGAATACTAAAGAAGAGGTCTGGCTTCCTAATGTGTTGGTTTGTTTTGTTTTTTAAAATTATCATTTCCACTATATCCCTTACATAGGATAGAAAAGAAAACACTACCAATCTTTGAAGTTTGAAAGGATCTGGAGAACTTTCAAAATACTTCAAAGCCATTCAGGAAAAGCTTCAAAATTAGAGCACATGCAAAACCAGACCAATTTTCAAAACGGAAGCAATAAATAAGACTTGTACAGCAGGAGCTATTTAAGTACTGGCATTTCCTGCTCACAGTAGTCAGTTACCACGATATTTGCATTTCCATTTTAAGACTAAGCAATGCCAAGAATCCTGAGTAAATAAGAAGGTGCCCAGTGTTTACCAATATATATTTTATATGCTGGTCATCAGCCTGCTCATGCTTAACTATGCACCACAGGTTCTATTCTACTGCAGCTCCAATGGTGCATGAAAGTATTGAGTTCAAGCAACAATTATTTGCTACAGGTTCAGTAGGCACAAGCTTCCAGCCATGTGATCATCATTCCAAAGGTTTATTCCCCCCAGAAAGACGTGAGAAAAACAGTTCTAGCTTTAGCTCACACCTTTTCTTCAGTCAAATCCAACTTGCTGACATGGTAGTGAACTGTGTGAACCACCACATCCACCAGGTGCACTCATAAATCTAAACTGAAAGCCAGCCAACATTTGCCTCAGACAATCCCTCTGTGATGCTTTCAGATAGCTGGAGGGCTCTTTTAGCTCAGTGGTGCTCTGCCACTGGGAATCAGCACAGTCCAGTGACTGGGGCCAGCACAGAGGATAAGCCAGCAAGAGGCAGGGCTGGGAGTCAGCGGAATGACCCTGCAAGGGCACAGCTCTGCCTGTGTGGAAATCTCTTTGTTTGCTCCCTTTTGTCAGCAGGCAGGCAGAGATGGCCCTGAGGAAGCCGTGCCACCATTGAACCAGGTTCTCCATCACTTTAGTATCAGATGGGAAAAGGAAGTGGAGGGAGGCTGGAGGAGCACAAGGCAGCTGTGGCTGCAGTTTGCTCCTCATCAGAGCTCCTCCCAAGTGCAATTAGAGATGTGCCCACGGCAGATCTGCAGTTCTTCAGGTTAACACCTGGGGAGAACCACAAGGTAAGTTTTTCAGCTAAAACTATCTGAGACATTATCAAAGGCTTGTGCATTAGAGGCAATACACTCCCTTGTAGCAAAGGGAAGCTGTTCTAGGTTATCGCTCCAGCTACTGTGCTGTATCAACTGCATGACTTCATCTTTTGCAATCACCTGAGTCAAGAGGCAGGTTATTTACTGAGAAATTCTGCCATGAGCAATCAGTTAGAGTGGAAACCAGTTTTCTTGTTTAAGGAAGAGAAGAACTGGCAGTGCTTTGCAGAATTGCAGATGACGCTGGGTTTTCCCTGCACCTGCCACCCCCTGAGCTGCAGTCTGTCCCTGAGGACACCATGTGAACATCCACTCACTAACAACTCTACCCAGGAAGTTTCCTTCCATGTCAGGCCCTCAGTCACCTACACATCACCAAAACCAGGAACCCATGGCATCACTTTACTGAGTAAGGCTCCCATCCCAGAAGGGCTCAAGCATCTCTCTGCGTCCCCACAGAGGTCAATGGAGGCAGAAGAGACACGCTGACTCCTCACAATCCAGGAGTGTTATTCAAAGGATTCTTCCCTTTACTGGAGGGAAAAACAGCATCAGATCAGCTGATCAGAACTAGTTCATGTAATCACTATGAAACAATAGCACAGACTTTTGGGAAGGGTCATTAAACCTTAGCAGTTTATCAGCTCCTAATTTTTGCATTTTTCATTCTCAAAACACTGTCAGTATTTCTAAAAGGCTTCCACATCCAAGCATGATTGCATTTGATGCTACAATTTTATATCAAAATACTTTTTTTTTGCAACAGTCCATTTTCTTCAAATGTTTGAGATTTTGAAAGCAATTCTAGCAACTCTTCCTTAAAAATACTGTGAGTCAATGTAAATTATGACTTGATGTGAATGCCACATAATTCATTGTCTTATAAATGAAACAACTCAAATCTTAAAATAATGTGGTATGAAGATATTTAGGCATTTGACAACATGGTCTCCTACCAGCTTCAGAATGATAAGAGTGAAAAGTGGAAATCTTTCAAGCTTTCTTTTATCACTGACACACAGAAACAGATTGGCTAAAGTAGGAGATAACGCACAAATACAGAGTATTCCTCAGGAGAAAACTGCCAGGTCTTTTCTGTTTTGAGCCTGCTGTGATAAATAATTTCACTCTCTACCATTTCCTTTTCTACCCCCACCCAAGAAGAAAGGATAGGTCAAACTTTGCCAGTCTGTTAGCTCCAGTGATGCTATGCTGGGTGATAACAGCCAAAAACCTGATCCAAACAAGTGAAGCAGCCCCTAACATAAATAAGAATTTCACACTAAAGATGTAGCCCTTCAGTGTGTATTTCACTCAGATATTTCAACCAGCACTAATTAAAATCACATTTAGCTGCCTTGGTTACAAGACTAGCCCCAAAGTCATAGAACAACAAAATCTGAATTAGAAAGCAGCAGCCCCATGACTATTTGATCACTTTGCACTGAGCCTGTGTCCTGGCAAGTCGCCAGCACCACAAAGTGTCCATAGAAACTTCCCATAGTGAGTGCCAGGCTAAACTGGCTTCAGCCAAACAGTGCTGGCCTTGAAGAAGGGCTGTGCAAATTTCCACCCTCAGAGGCAATCGTTAGCCATCCAAACTCAACAAATGCATCACAGCATGGAGGGAGAACAGGTTGCTGAGAGCTTCCCCAAGCTGTGACGTTTGGAAAACAGATTCACTCCAAAGCAGATAGATATTAACCTAACTTGGTATTTCTTGCTTTTGTCAGCTGCCAGGAGCAGAGATGGATGAAGCAAGAATACACACAACTTGGAATTACACCTGGTTTACTACCTGGATAATTCCTGCCTAAAACAAACAGCAACAGCTAACCCACTCTTTCATTTCATCCCCTTCTGTTCTACTTCCAGAAGAACCATATGGAGCACAGAAGGTACTCCAGCTTTCATAAAGCTGCTGAAAGCTGAAAACTTCCAACACCGAGGTGCAACTCCCTCAACCCTCACTCAGCAAGGACCAAAACAAATTGGAAGCCTCTCTGCTGTGTCCCAGATTGACTTTCCTTGTGGCTTTCTACTTCCCTGCCATCTGCACCTCCCAAAGTCATGAGATAGTTCAGTCACTATGAAACTCATCACATTCTTGGGTGGCAACTGGGAGGGAGGCGTGCACGTCGGGCAGCCGATCCAAAGGCACAAGTGTCCTGGGGAAAACACTCCTCCCCAACACATTTCTGGTATTCTACTTCTTCCTACCCTGCCTTACATCTGTCTGCTCTACCAGGATGCAGAGAGCAGCCACGGGTCTGCTCCACCTTCCTTCTGCCGGCACTGAGGAATGCAGGAATCAGCAGAAGGAAGCAAAATGTTCAGTCACAGCTGACAATAAACATGCAGCATTGCTGCTTCTTTACCCACACCAGTCAGCAGCAAATGCCAAGGCCTGATTTTTATAGATCTGCAAGGCTGAGGATTTTGGAAGAACCTCCTTCCACTTTCAGAGAGAAACACTGGGGTTGGGGTGGGAGGGATTCACACTTTCTGCTCAGGTCCTAGAGGAAATGTTTTCCAAGGTCTAGTAACTTTTTGCCAAGATTGCAGCCAGTCTTTTGCCCTCCTTCAAACCATGGAAGCAGTCATGGCCCCAGCACTCACACAGGGCTTTAACAGGGCAACAAGGCACTTTCAAGCTGGGTTCTGTAATGCTCTTTCTAATTTTCTGCTCTTAGAAACGTCTCTCTTGTCAAACAATAAATTGCTATTTCCAAGGCAGCTGGTTCACTTCTGAGCTGCAGCCACCCTCTGTTATTTCAGACTGACCGCACTCACATGTGCCATTACAGAAATTCACCCCAGATCACAGCTTCAATATAATTTCACGCACGTGACTCACTTTGCAATTACAGCTTTGCACTACACTTTCACATCCCCTCCTTTCAGCCTGAGCCACTACCCAGCACACACCACAGCCTGACCTACTAATTCCCTCCCTGCATGCCCAGCTCCTGCCCTGCCGTGGAGCACTGTGGACAGCGAGCCTGTCTTTACGTAAAGACAGAGGTGACAAAACATCCCACCCTGTCTAGGTATGCTGCTCCACTGTTTAATTACCTGCACTGTTAAATCCAAGGGGTGAGTTCTCCAGTTTCACTGGCCAACCCAGTGATGTAATCCCAACTTTGATGTTTTAGGGGACTGAGAAGCTTTAGCAACTTGCAGGGGCCTTCCTTTGTGCTTGCTCACCATTGTTTTCGTTACCAATTCTGCCTAGAACTGCCACAAGAACATACCAAGCCAGATACAACCCCCTTGCCTGCTGTTAATTTAGGCAATGCTATTACTGAACACATTTCCAAGGTTTTACTCCCAAAGGGCAATCAAAAGCTTGCAAGGCTCTGCAGCCATGGAAGCCCTTCCATATGCAACCCAGCTATCTTTGATGGGAAGCAAATGGGTAACAGGATCATTTCGTACCAGCAGCCAAAACACCATGCGTGAAGGCAGCTCTGGGCTAAGCCAGGGAGCAACCAGCCAGCCTCCAAATCCACCAGCCAGCACTCCCAATCCCTGCTGCCCCAGAAGAGTACAGCTGTTCCCACTGGCACACAGTTACAGCCAGGGGATGTATGTGGAGCAAAGGGAGGGGAAACTCCATCATTCCTCACGTGTTAGGTTTCCACAGAGAACAGTGGCTTTGCTTTCCTTTCTCTTTCCATTACATGCCCAAGACTAAGTATGTGATGGAATTATAAAGTAATTAGTTTGGATAACCAAGCATATTGCTGCTACTGGTTAGTAAAGTGTAATTCAGGAAACTGCATGTTGGTAAAAAGAACGGAGACTGAATTAAAGATGAAATAAAGTACAAATAGCTCAACTTTCCAGAAGAGGAATCCATGCCAGGAAAGGATCAAGATTAGTTAAGCTAGTTCTTTTAGAGAGGTTTCCTCTCCACAGATGCCAGCCAATAAAAATGCAGCAAAAATGAATAATTAATGTTGTAGGTTAATGCAAGCTATTTCAATCAAAAGGAAGAGCAAACCTTGCAATATTATCTTCCAAATAATGAGATTCCATATAATGTATTTTTCAGTATTTCAACAATTAAACATTTCAACCATTCTTGCTGGATAAGGGTCAAAACTCTCAAATCCAGAGCAGTAGTTTTTTAGGGATAGTTACCACTACCTCTGCCATTAACAGCTGTCACCCCCAGGTCTCTGCTGGCATTAATATCACTTGGACCCAGCTCAGATCACACCAGTCAGACATGCATCACACAGTCAGGGAGCACATCACTTATTATTTTAAAAATTCCTTGTTTGGAGCTAGAACACTGAGATATGCAGCGACTTCAGAGGACAAGAGTGAAGTTTTATTCTAAAAGGCCATTATGAAACCTGGAACAGCTTCCAGAAAATTTCCACTAAAATGAGAAGTGTTAGATGGAGAATCAAATTAAACTCTAATTTTTTTGTTAAATACCCAACTGTGATGACTGGAATCCTAAGGAGAGGATTCTTCTCACCACTGGATATTGGGTGCCAGTCTAAATGAGTTGGCCAGCCTTTCCTCTTGGGCACTAGAGATGCCACTTGCAGAGGGATTTCCACCATGTGATTAAGATGAAACCTATCCCTTTCCCTTTCATTTAAATTTCCTGCAGACTTACAAATCAAAACTCAAACACTCCCATTCCTAGAGCTGGGAAAATAAAACCACTTCACTGCAGGTAAGTCATTAAAGACTGACGGTTTGCTTGAGATGCTCCAACTGGGACAACATCTAAAACTGCTGTGTGGTTCTGCTGCCACACCAGGAGAGGCAAAACTCTCTGATTTGAGGTGGAAAACACCTGGTTTGAGGCCACTGAACTTAACAATTTTGCACTGAATTGAGAAGTCTTTGGACCAAGGCAGAAAAAGATGCTGTTCTCTCCCAACGCCGGCCCGTGTCAGCACGGCAGCCTTCGCAGTGAGCGATGAAAGCCAAGCGGGAGCGAGTCAGTGGGCTCTGTAATGACAGAGCTGTGCTGGTGAAGCCTCTTTGCTGGCCAAGGCAGTCAGCAGAGGTGCACACCCATGAAGGAGGATGGCAGTACTGGCCAGGGCTCGTGCACAAACTTCCCAGGGAGGGATTAAGACACTCACGTAGGTTTTTATGACTGACTCGACCAGTCCTTCAGCAGCCCTGTCCATCAGAGGAACAGCAGGCAAAATATTTAAAGCAACAGTAAAATCTTAGTCTTACTTCAATCAAGTTTTCACCCTGAGTCTTTTATGGCAACTCACAATCTACTGGCAGAAGAGAGGATTTTGTGATTGCACGAATACTTCTGGAAATTAATTTTAATTGCAAACTTGTGCGTCTTGGAGCATAAATAATTTCACAGCAGAAAGTCCTAAGCAATCTTAAAAATTGCTCCAAAAATTGCACAGTGCATGTCAAACTCAGCTGCTCTTTGGAAGCCTTTGCAAAGTATTGTTATGATTGCAGAGACCTTCATGTCTCCAAAGGCACTGCCAAGGTTTTGTTTTGCCAGCTACAAACAGGAGACCAAACATGTAACCTGTGGATGGGAGACAAGGACATCAGCCCAGAGGTTACATTCAGGCCTCTCTAGCTTTTTTCCTTTTTTTTTTTTTTTTAAGGAAAATATCCAACTTTGCCATCCTTAAAGACATAACTTCCATGCAACTGATCAGGCAGACGTATATCTAAAGATTTCTATTTCTTCAACCTGTTATCCCACATGGTATCTTTAGGTCTTCCATACAGAAGGCAGTGTTAGATTTAAAGGCTCATAAACGCAGCAGAAGCTGGTACAGCACTGGGAGTACTTGAGCAGCTGTTTTGGGACACAGTGCACATTTTTCATGTGCTGTGTTTACCCTGAGGAGCCTCATATTGGTCAAACTTCCCAGCACTTCACCTAATTCCACACTACTGAGAAGGGCCCTTGGTTTGGGCATCCCAGTTGAAAGGCATCTTCATGTATCAGGAAAACCTGTCCTGGCAGTCCTGGATGATCTCTGACCACAGGTTCCAATTAAATCAAGTAGTTATGAGGACTCTGTTGTCCAAGATAGCCTCTGGACTACATTGCCAAAACATTACAGACTGAAAATATATCAAAGGACTAATTACTTCCAAAAATAACCCGGAAAATTGCCACGTTTGCCTGAACGGTCTCAGCCTTCTCTATTAGGATTTAGGAGGCCTAAAATTGCAGCTTCCAGAAATAGTATCAAGTTGCTGAACTTCTCCTTGGACAAGGAAGCCAAGCACAGTAGAAGTAAATGAATGTGCAAAGTATTGTGATGAGTTAACCTCTAAAAGGCCTTCACTTTTAACAACGAAGAGCAGAGGCACTTCAGCAGCACAACAATATTTGCCCTGGATCCTTAAATATCCCAGGGCATTAGTGAATGTAGGCTACATGGGAGGGCAGAGCTAAAGCAGGATGAAGGCACAAGCTGCTGTTTATCATCTACCAGGGAGCTGACATTAACTCAACACACAGCACCAACGCCTTGCTTGGCTTTTTGGTTTTGGCTTTTGACTAGCTGGCAGATCCTCCTTTGCGTGTTTCTCCCCACCATGCTTGTGCACACCTGATAAATGAAAAGGGGCCTCGAAGCTGCTTGTGACCCGGCCTCTATCTTGTTCTTCCACCTCATCACTGTTATAATGAAAGGCATATCGGGGGGAGCTGCCAGGCCTGTGAGACTTCTGCAGGCGCGGGTTGGCTGGCTGGGAAGGCAGCGCGTGTTGTCCTCTCCGTCGGCACTCCTCGGCAAAGGCTTCTTCATCTGCCTCCCCTGAAAAAGCAGAAAGCGCAAGAGAAGTGAGCTGCACCCAAAATGCCTAAGTGTAGCCTGAAAAAAAAAAACCCTCTCAGAAATGGGCTGGACATTAGGGGTGACAAAACTAGTGTTTTGGCTGTGGTTAGTCATAGACAGCCCTGTGTATCTGCGGATCAGGGAACATCTGGAGCAGAAACCACCACCAGTGGCCTCTCACTACACTGAAGCCACCCAAAAAATCCACTAGATATGACAACTGAGCGGACACTGTTCCATTTTCCCCAAAATGACAGCATGAGGGAGTTGAGCACATGACTCTGGACAATATTTCTGTCCTGTGCAGGGCATGTCATCTCATCCCACCTCACCTGGACTGTCTGGCTGGGAAGGGTTGGCCCTGCTCAAGGAAAAGTTGAAGAGAAAGGAGGGATAAAACCCAAGCTGACTACAGGGGTGGTGGGATACAAAGCCATTGTGGGTTCAGAAGGGCCAGATGTTGGACAGCTGGAAGGACGGTGGAAACATGTGAAGTGCCACATGAAGATGAGAAATCATGTTAAAGCTGTGAGAGGTAAACACAGCCCAGAGGCAAGGCGGGTACACACAGCACAGGCCAATGAACACAATGGAAATAAAACACAATGTTTGCAAAAACTGATATGAAAGATGAGGTACTCCAGTCATATTCATGCTGTTTTGCAGATGACACTTTCCTTTGTTGCAGAAACTGTAACAGTACCAGTGCAGGAAAGTAGAGAAATCAGCTACCATAACACACAAAAAACTCTGCAAAACCACACATTGAAAAGCAAGCAGTAAGATACCAGAAAGCCAATTCAACCTGAAAAATAAGGGGTGGGGGGAAAAGAAAGGGGAGAAAAATACTAAAAAAAGGGGGGGAAAGTGAGAACAAGGCATGTACCACATTTGTTTCTTAAAGGCTTTTTAAAGTATCATGAGTTCAATTACTTAAGTATTTTTAATAGAGCTGATGAAATATGGCATCATTTTATTTGCATCAAAAATGGTGTGTCACATTCTGGAAGTTTTTCCTGGGATGTGCCCAGCATCAGCTGCTTAGGGAGGGGTGTGTGTTCTCAGCTAATGTGTGTGCTCTTAGTTCATGGCTGGAAAATGCTTTGAAGATGGAAAAAGCCCCACGTACGCAATACAGGACAGAACAGGAGTACCCACTTCGTGTGTGCACCAAACCACCAACACTGCCAAACACAACAGGCTGCATTGTCTTTACCTGGTAATCGTACATGGGGAGATGCTTCTGAGGGCATAAGGAAAAGGAGGCAAGGTATGTTTAAAAAGTCATGTGACAGTGAGGCACCCGAGGCCTTGCAGGAGAAGAGGACTCCAGGACTTGCCTCACATTGCCCAGCTGTGTGTCTGAGCACCTGATGTGCTTGGTATTTTGCAGAGGATGCTCCTTCCCGGTGATTAAATGCTCATCCCCACCTACAAGCTCATGCTTTTGTACCCTGGAGTCTCCCACATTTCCAAAGCAGACACAACAAAAACACAAGTCCTAAGACAAGGATTTCTGCATTTAGATTGCCTGCATCATGCCAGTGTAAAACCCTGGTGTGTGGTTCTCCTTGCAGTAGGAGAAGGCTGGCAGGATGGTGCTTTTCCCCTCACATGAGGAACAGCACTTCAGCTACACAAGGTGCAGGGTAAGGAAAGCTCAGAGAACTCCAGATGCGGAATGGCCATCGTTTCCCATAAGAGGCCACAGGATTTTACTCAGTATACAAACAGCACTGAAGCATGTATCAGGCTGATGATACCAGCTGTATGAAGATAAACCTATAAAATACCAAGAGTAAGAAAAAAAAGCACAGGACACCCAAGTACATCAGTTGAACACACAAAAACCAGTCAGAAGAATTCACTTCCTAACAAATTACAGTGCACCAAAATTAGGAGCTCCTTCCTCTCCCATGGAAACACGAACTGCATGGCTCTCTTTTTGATGTGCAAAGCCTTGCTTGATGTATGTTTAAAATTTTTATTGGCAAACAGATGCGGGAATGGGAAATGTGCTGAGGCCATTCTTGAAGCTGTGTGAGACAACCCAATCAGACACACTAAGTCTCAGACTCAGGGAACCAGCATGCCTTTGAAATCACGGAACATTTCAGTTGGAAGGGACTTAAGCTCCTCTAGTCCAGCCTCCCTGCAATGAGCTGGGACTTCAACTAGATGGGGTTGCTCAGAGCCTGAGCAACCTGACCTTGAATGTTACCAGGGATGAGGCATCTACCAACTCCCTGGGCAACCTGTGCCAGTGTTTCACCACCCTCATTGTAAAACAATTCTTCCTTGTATTTAAACCGACCCTGCTTCAGTTTAAAACCATTACCCCTTGTCCTGTCACTACAGGCCCTACTAAAAGGTCTGTCTCCATCTTTCTTGCAAGTATCAAAGGATTGAATCCATCTTGATCACCCAACGGAGTCATTCAGTTTTCCATCTCCCCAAAGCAAAGGCAAGTTTTAGCTACAAGTAGACCCCCCAAAATTGTCCAAGCTTTTTCCTGTTTACAAGTTGCAGGAGTGCAGGATGGCACCACCAATTAATGGTGTAACATCATGTCAGACACAGTTCAAATACTGAATCGACTCCAGTGCTATGCATGGCATGAGCCATCAGATCTTCCACTCATCATCTACCTTTAGCACACCTGGCACAGCAATACTAAAGTGTCATTTGCATCAGATCTTCTCCCTTGTTCTATGTATTTAAACACATTTGAAACATTTGAGCCAGACTGAACGGAGCCAGCTGTGCCACTGGAAATGGGAAACCCGAAGAGTTTACTCTGGGAGAGTTCAGCCACACAGCAACACCACCAAAAAGTGTTTAGACAGTGCTAGAGCTTTGTCAGAGGTGATATTTGCTCTAGAAATGGGTTTCAGGCAGACAGCTGGTGTGGAGAGAGGGTGGGGGGCATACCTGGCTTCAGAGCTGGAATATCTACCCGAGAAGCACCTTTCAGTGGTGCTTTAAACAGCCCTCAGTTCCCCCAACACCTCCTCCTTGCCATTTCCTGCGCCTCCAAGCCAGCACAACCACGTGAGAGCCTGGGAAGCCACGCCATGACCCCAAGCAGGGACTGACCCAGGTTAAAAATAACACTCTTTTTGCAAGCTTATTTTTAACCCAGCTCAGTGCCTGAGGCCAGCTCATCCTGCAGCCACCCCAGCTGGGGCAAGGAAGGGGGCAGTTATCAGGAACAGCTGGAAGCAGCATCCAGGCATTAAGCTAAAGATCCTATTCTACTAATGCAAATAATAATTAAATACCTTGCAGTTATTTCACTTGCAAAACAGTTGGGAGAAGTTACATTTCTAAGGGTTAATTCTGAAAATGAAGGATTCAGCCTTACTAGTAAGATATGAAAACAGTAATTAAAGGTTGGGTTTCTGGTGCACCAAGTTTCCCCAAATGAACAGCAGCTTCTGGTGACAAGAAACGAAGCACGAGCTGTAGCATCCTAAAAAGCTGCATTAGGACTAAAAACTGTCTTCTGCTCCAAGCAAGAAGGGCTGGTGCAGGAAAGGGGAAAACAGAGACCCTTCTAGTTGCAGTTAACCAGTAGAGGGCAATATTGCCTGTCGCGAGGGTATCGTTATCAGAACAGCCGCTGCCAAGCTCCTGTTTCTGGTATTGGAAATACAGCAATTTTACGTGTCTAACGCGAACTGAGAGTGCAACTCTTGGGCGAGGTGGGCGCTTTGGGGAGCCGCCAGATACACTGAGGGGTCTGTGCGTGCTCCTGGGAGACGGAGGTAAGACACAGAACAAAACCAGAGATATTCCAGGTGGGGGGTGACGGGTAAGTCCCTGAGCACTGCGCACAGAGCAGCCCGGCACGGGCTAGCGTTATTATTTTGTGTTACATTTAAGTAACATCCATGCATGTCCTGGAATTGAACTGAGAGCCTCTCAGGAATCAGCAGTAATTAATGGCAAGCCAGTAATGGCAGAAGGATGCCGGACACGGCGGGGTAAACATCCCGAGGATGTCGCAGCGCTGATGTGCATTTGTCGGGTCACTTCCCTGCAGGAGGGAGCGGAGCCCTCGTGGTTCCCGAACGCGGCCCTGTTACTCACACGAGCTGCTCCTACACACCTCACCAAGGAAATGTATGTAGAATCTGGGTTTTCCCCGTGTTAGGAAAGAAAAAGGAGGTGCGCCAGTTTGCTCATCCGAAGGAAGACTTCCCCGAGGTCACGGACACCACGGCCTGCCCTGTAACCAGCATCGGGAGATGCAGGTGGTGAGCGGCATTGGATTTACCTGCTGAGCTCCTGCCACCCACCTGTGCAAAGGCGGCTGGCAGGAAACTCACCCCATCCAAATCTTACTTGAATGATGGCCATCAAAGTGTCTTTCTAATACTTCAAAACTACAAAGTTAAGGGGCAGTGTAAGCTCAGAGCAGGGCATGGCACTGCTGCTTCCAGAGAAGGCTCTGCTGATACCCGGGGTTAGTCTGAGCTGTTCCCAATGTGTGCTGACAACACGAAGAGTGCAGAAGGAAAACAAAACCTGATTTTTTGTTCTTTTCTTGACTTTTTGTCCCCCCTCCTATTACAGGGGCTTGGAATTTACCCCGTGCCCACGGAGCGCACTGGAGTTTCTGGTGACTCAGCTAAATCTGCCGCTGCCGTGGGAGGCTGAGCCGCGATGCAGGGAGCAACCAAAAGTGAAAGAAAAAAATCCCCATTTAAATACATTTGTCTGAAGTCAATCACACTACAATCTTTGTAACCTGCTGATGAGGCTTTTCTACTGATAAACTTCTCCACTGTTACAACAGCTCTGGTATTAATATCTACCTTAGCAGAAGCTACCAGGGCTCTTCTGAGACTAAAGTCCAGCATTGGCTGGGAAAGCTCATGTTTTCCAGGAACCCGTTGCATCCAATAATCATCTAACTGCCCTGTCCACATGCCCAGATTACCCTGGGCTGAAAAAAATCCTGAAGATTAACTGGATCTTTTGTTTCTTCTCTTAAAAGCTTCATATCTAATGTATTACAGCACATAGAAAGCATCAGGAGACCAAGTAACTCTACTGAAGACACAGCACTAGTGGTCTAAGTTGGAGGACCACACTCAAAAGTTGTCTTCAGAAAGTTGCCAAACCACCAGTTTCTTTTCATTTCTGTTGGAAATGAGGGATGCTCATTATGAAACACCAAGCCCAGGGTATTTTCTAAAACCACATGTGGATGCAAACCCCCCTAATCCGTCCTGAAATTGTAGACAATGTGCTCAGCCAAGAAAATACTCCCTCACCATTACTGGAGGCTATGTTGAGCAAGTTCTTCTGATTAATTGTTCTTAAACTTGTTTCTAAATGCCAGGAAACACAAATACTGTGACGCTTAACAACAGCAGGAGTTATAAAACCCTCTTTCAGCCTGTGATCTCTGGTGGTTGGCAGGCTCGACAGAAGCCAAAATTTGCACCAAGTCCTCTTTGCAACACGTCTCTGAGTTTTACAGCGATAGCCTTTAAAAATCTCTCTCTTGTTATTTGATGTGATGCTTATAAGAGAAAGCAGCCTTTTTTAAAATTCTCTTGTTAAAAAAATGCATAGTTTTGAAAGCTGAAAGAGCCTGAAATCACTCAGAAACTATCCAGGGAATGCCAGAGCAGCTGCCCCATCTGCACCATCAGTTCTGGGGCAGAGCTCTTGTAAACTGTGAAAGGAGTTTATTTCAACAGTTTATCAGCTGAAGGACAGGATGAAGGAAGAGGTTTTGAGTTGGCTCACACAAATCAGTGGCTTCCACTAATTACTGGCAATCAGTTTCCTTCCAGAGCAACTGCACATTCCTCAATGATACAGAGAGCACAAGGAGATTCAAGATTTCTTGGTGTCTGTCTGACATGTCCTTCCTGCAAAATCCAAGGAAATATTTAACTGAAGTGATGCACCCAGAGTGCTCAGCTGGTTAGAAATGCTGGCTGCTCTCAATCTGTACCCTCTGCAGAAACCTCCTGCCATGTCCCACCTCCTCCTCTCCCATCCTGTGCTGGCATCAACAGCTCAGCTCTGCCAGCACCTAAAGCACTGCACTGGGACATGCATTATCTGTCCCTGCTCAAACCCTGAAAACTTGTATTCAGTTTATAACTGGGGGATTTGGGCTGGGCTTTCCCAGGCCAAGACCAGCACTATTATCTCCCCTGCCATGGGAGCAGGGCATTTTCTCCAAGGAGGGGGAAAAAAAAAAGACATCCAGAGGAGGCAGGAGAGAGTAGAGGAGATGGTGGCAAAGTCCTGGGAAGTGCTGGAAAAAACATGGGTGTGGGATTTGGGAAAAAGGACAGACTGATGGAGCGCCTCCCGCAGTGCTATTTCTGTCCTGGGAGAGGCATGGCTGCAGCACGGCCAGTGTCGGGAAAGGGCAGGGCTCAATGCTTTCTGCTCAACACCCACAGCAAACCTCTGCCCTTCTGGCTTCAAAAACTGGCAGTGGACCTGCTCCTTTTATTTTTGCCTTGCTCAGTGCCAGCCCAACCATACCCATGTGGCACACACCCAGGGCAGGGAAAGCCCCATACTGGGTTTGTTCACCCTCCCTGCCCCGCAGCAGCTCTTTAGAAAGCTCAACCTTTTTGAGTTTCTTTTTGTTTTTCTAGTCATCTGGATTTTACCTACCACCCCCACACACAGCCAAGAACTCAACTGTATCCTGCATTTAGCCCAGCACGTACCAACACGAATCCTGCATTCCCAGCACATCACAACCTCCCTCAAGACAACATTTCACCACAAAGATGCCCAAATCTGCAACGAATTGGGAAAATTAAACGAGTTTTCAGCACATGCTGACTACAATGGTGCTGCAGAGGGGTACTGTGACAGGAAATGTGATCATGCTGTTCCCTGGAGTGGCTCCTGGGGATCGATGGCCACAGCCACTCCTCTCTGACCGGATCAGGTGGCACCGAGCTCTGGAGCCTGGCACAGAGAGGGGAGCTGCTGGGACAGACTGGAGCTACCTCCTCACTGCCCAAATTCATGCACCATAAGATCTTTTAAAGCCTAGTGAATGTCCTACATTATATCTGAGGCCACAGAAAAGGACAGGCTGAGCACACCCAGAATTTTGCAGCTATTTTGCTTCCATTGGAAGCACATCAGGGCATCCATATAGATTATACCAACTGCTCTCATCTTAAAGATCTGGGACGCAGGAAATGCAAATGGCAGGAGTTAATACCAATGCCCGTGTTTCCAGCAAGCAGAGAGATGACCCCATTTGCATGCTGCTGCTCAAAGTGAATTTTATTAATTTTAAAAGGCTTTATCACACAGGGGGCACTTTATTAGTTTCTGCATGAATTTTGCAAGGAAGCAAAGAACAAGGAATGAGCTTCGCAGCTTGACACATCTAAATACATATTGGCAAGATTTCAGGCTCAGAGTTCGAGCGAATGGACCTGATTTTTTAACAGCAATTGATATTACTTAAAAGATGATGCTTTCCACACTTTTCAGGGTCATGTCAGGGGTCTACCACAGTTTCCTGCAAGTCTCATTGTACCCCACTGCACTGCAGTGCTGCCAGGCCCTCTTAAAAACCTGCACCAGGGGCTCCTCTCCCCAACGCACGCCCTTCACAACATGTAGCTGAGATGGAGCTCAGACCACTGTACCTGTCTCTGTCTCTTACATGGCCCCTCTTCCTGCAGAACTGGTATTACTGACATGAAAATTCTTGATTTGGTTTGGTATTTACAAGGGCATATAGTGATGAGACAAGGAGGAATGGCTTCAAACTGAAAGAGGGCAAGTTTAGATCAAATATTAGGAAGAAATCCTTTACTGTGAAGGTGGCACAGGTTACCCAGAGAAGCTGGAAATGTCTCATCCCTGTGAGTGTTCAGGGCTGGGTGGGGCTTTGAGCAACCTGGTCTAGTGGAAGGTGTCCCTGGCCATGTCAATGAGTTGGAACTGGATAATCTTTAAGGTCCCTTCCAACCCAAATCATCCTATGATTCCATGAAACAGAGGGGATTTTTTTTCATCTTAATTATATTTCAACCTCAGACAGAAATCCCCCATGGGTTTCATCTTTACCATGAGGACCCTATGCAGATCAAGTTTCACTTTGAAATGGCATTTGAAGTGCAAACCAAAATCCAACTGAGGAAAAAAACCAACAACCCAAGCCAGCCCTTATAATGAAACTTAATACTTGCTACTAGGGGTAAAAATAAACAAAAATTTCACAGCCCAACTACCTGCAGCCCTGTCAGACACAAGGTGCCTTCCAGCAGTGTTTCCTCTCTCCTTGTGCCTGAGCAGAGCCCTGGGGACACTTGTTCTGCAGTGCCAGACAAAACAGCTCCTTCATTGCCCCCAAAGAGAAAACTTTGCTTCTTGCCTTCAGCCCTCCTAGGAATTACCATCACCAGGTCAAGCAGAAATGGCTTCTAATTGGAAAGCTCTTCAGACAGCAAAAGCACAGGAAAAGTGCTCTTCTACTTTCATAAAAAATTCTTTAGCTTCGTAACTCATAAAAACTAATGAGTTCAGGTATCAAGACGTCATTTTATATTCCCATTAGTGACCCTCACTAAAGGAGCATCTTCAGAACAGCTCTGAGCAAGCCCTAATTTGCAAATTATACAGTTGTGTTACATATTTTTCCATTGATTACCAGCTTTAAACCAGTTTCCAAACTCTTAATGCACAGCAAACCCAGATTACTGTAAAAGAAAGATACATAAAGAAAAAGCCAGCCAGTTAAATTTAAAAAGAAAAGAATCTCATGAGTGACTTCAGAAAAATGTGATGAATTACTTCCCCAGCTGTTTTGTCAACACTTCCATAGTAATTTGGCAAAAGCACAAAATCACCAGTTTATGTTTTCATCAAAAGGCTATTAATGCTGTTGAAGTCTCACAGACACAAGGCAGTAAGAGCAAGCTCCGCCTTTTATATTCCACTGTCCATGCTCAGTTTGCCAGCTCTCATCTTTTCAGGTTAATCATTTGAAAAATATTCTCCCCTCTACCCTGAGCCTTAAGGCTCTGACACAGGGTTTCGTATATTAATTACTTAAAAAAAAAAAAAAAAGGAAGAAATACCTGCCCTCTGCAATGATACCCTTTAATGTGCAATTTATTCCTCATCCGCCCAGCCCTGCCTTACTAGGACTAGGGCAGGCAAATCCCATCTGCCAGTGCCTGCACACATCCCTGATTCAGTTACAGAGCTCCAGAGACCATCATCTTTCACATGACCCTGCAAAGAACACATGCTCGTAGTGTAGGACATCTCTCCTGACAGCTCAATAGGTTTCAAAGTGTTTCATGAACCTTTACCACAGAACCCGATCCTGTTTCTGACATCTCTCCCATGACAGGAGCACTAAGTCATCAGTTGCTGTTCAGTTTTTGACATGCTAATGAAAAGTCTGATTTTTAAAGAAATAAGTGTTTCAAGTTAACATTCAATACTAATTCTGGCTAAATACTGTATATAATTATGAACTTGTACAGTGGCCTTAAAGGGACATAACTCCCAAGCTGCACCACTTTTTGTTGTTTGGCATCTCCAATCCATCAGGCAACTCTCAAAGTTTCCAAACACTCTTTCCCACCCACAGTCAAGATCTTCAGCCTGTGCCTTAAAACCCACCATAATTTAGAAATACAATAACTAATTTTTCAAACCTTATCAATAACCGAATGTTTATACATGCAAATGCATGCACACATATGAATACATATATTTATAAATACATATATTTAAACACGGAAAAAGAAACTGTTCTGTGTATGCTGCTCAAATGGAAGTTCTGACCAAAACAGCCAATAACAACGGCACAAAAATCAGTATTTTCTCAATTAAAAAAACCACTAAACACCAAACCAGGAACACAACTACCATCTAACACTGACAATACTTACAATTCTCCTTTGTGCCTGGGAACAGTATCATCAGTCAGTCAGTTTATACGCTCCTTTTGCAGAGATCCTTTGGGAGCAGGGAACATTTTACCAAGAGAGCTTTGTGAATTTTGGAAACAGAAGGAGAGTTTGAATAGCGACATTAATACCTGTCTGGTACACCCGTGTGTCTCCCAGGAAGGACCCCCCAGAGTTGCCCATGCCCAGAGCAACGACTACTTCCATCCCATGATGTTGCAATGGCACCATCCCACCTTCTCCTCCTTTAACACACCTCTGAGATCAGTGGGATGAAGGACAATAGCAGCCGTTTCCAACCACAATCTCTGGAGCCAAAGCAAAAAAGAGGGGACCAGTATTTAATAGCCACCATGAAGGCAGAGAAACTGGAGGGCTCTGCATTCCAGAAGAGTGCAAAGCACACCAGAATGTGCACTAGGCCCTGGAAGGAGTGCTCCTAGCAAAACTGCACAACAGAACAACAGCTCAACACCTGAAGTTGCCTTAACGAGCTTTAGCTTAAAATCCCCCGGTGTAAGGATGTACCCACATCTCCTGTAATTCTGTAATGGCAGTGAAAGCTTTTCCAAATATTTAAGTGACTGTTTGTCAGTGGGCTCATTATACCACGGTATAAATATTTGAAAAGCTTTGAAAACAAATCATCAAACAGCAGGTTTGAGCTGTTTAAATACAAGGACAATTTTGTCCTACTGGCAGCCCACAGTGCAGCATCCAGCAGAGCTACTCCACCCCTTGTCAAACACCAGCAAACTCAGAATCTTCTCAGAAACACTTGCCAAGAGTTTTACTAAGTTTGAGGTTGTCAAACTTCATTTACACTACAGTGTTTCTCCTTGGCCTTGTGAATCATTATTGCTCCCTTTGTAGGGTTGAAAATGTCCTGCAGTCAGTGCTGTGACAGCAAAAGGAAGCCTGGAACAGACACACACCAGGTAAGGCTGATGTTCACCTACATCTGTTATCATGCAAGTCAGTGATTGACATGAGCAGTCCCAGATTTTGCACATTCGAGAACATTTCATCACTTTCCAATTAAACTTCTGACCTTGCCTGCACTGTTGGTATTGGAGACAGCTATCTCTACAGAAACAATCTCCTTTTACAGTAATATTTAAAAATACTAAATAAAAGAATCGTCAGCTGTTTTTCTAAGGGGAAAAGTTGCTTAGTCAAGAATGAAGAGTGGACTGGAAACAGAATTACAGTGACATCACCTTCCAGGAGATGGAATCTGTTTTCAAAAGCATTCAAAGCACTGAATTTCAATTGAGACAATAAATCTAGAAGTCAAACCACACTGTTGTAACACCAATATACAGACATTGATGACAGTTCAGTGTGCCCACCTCTATCCCAACTTCAGCTGAAAATATGGAAGGCCTACATTTTCAGGGAAGATTAACCAGAACTGTCACAAAAATAGAAAACCCAAGAGGCTTTGACCTCTGTTAACAATCTATCATCTAACCTAATTAAAGCTGCACTTGAAGCCGACAGCTTGGCTCTGTGCCACTTACAGGTCCATACTCAACACCAGAGACACCAGCAATTTGGGAAGTTTTGCCACCACACCCAGAAAACACAACAGTGAGCTGAACGTAGAGCCCAGCATGAGCAAAGGTTGGCTCTTGGTTTCAGAAGCTGGGAGGCACAAGGCAAAATCCACCCTCCCCCCTGCAAACTGCACTTATAAAAGAAGTTTCCACTGTTGGAAACTATTCTGTCCAGGGCAACAAGCACCTCCCCTGCAACAGAGCACCCAGCACGGGCATGCACTGGGCTTTGTGATTTATTCTACGAAAAGGGTTACCAGGGATGTAGTCATCATCTTCTATAAACATTTCAGGAGCAAAGCACACACATGATCTCAGAGCAAGTGCTGGAGAAGAGGGAAGGGTGGAAACCACGTAAGAGCAATCAGTTAATCTTACGTCCTCAATTTTGTTCATCAAGAAGAGCAAGGAGTTTTAAACACCTGCATCTTCTCAGAAAAATGTTTTATTTCCCTGAGCTGAGCTTCTTGGTTTAAGGAGTGATTATAAGCAGCACCTTCTCGATTACTCACTGCATTAGAAGGCACTTAAAAGGCACTCTTTGCTCTATGACACTTTTCAAGGCAGAGTTACATATAATAAATAAATTATTAATGGCCATGAAACTGCTATCAGTAGGGTTCAGGACAAATTACATCACTTTCTTTTAACCTTTCAAAGGGACTTTTTTCCAATTCTTTCAGGCAAATACTTTCAAGATGGATCAAAGTAGGGCAGTAGCAATGTTTCAAAAATATTTTGGAAATTGTTTAGACACTCCTCCCCTCACAATAGATCAATACCATATAGTAGTAGCTGACATTGATGTAACACCTGAAAAATATGAATATGTATAATAAAGTACACGTCATTTTCTTTTTACTTAACAGTGGTAAAAACAAACATCTACTTGTCATTTTCCACCTGCTTCTCAAAAGAAATCACTGTATTTAGCCTGGGAACATCTGGTGATGGCTCTTCCAGCGATATAACAGGGGACAGGAAACAAAACTGCTTTTTCTAACTGAACTAAGTTCCACACAGAATGCAACTCAAATCTTTGAAGGCCCTTGGAAAACATGGATAGAACTGATAGAATTGTTTTGCTTTGACAAGTTACAGCTCTGGTACATTTCAAAACCAACTAGTTTTGCAGTAGTTTACTGCTGAAGAGCAGTCAATACCTCCGAGGTGTACATTGCATACACACCTTGGAACTGCAGAGGTGTTTCTGTCCGAGCCTTCTTTTAAGCCAGAAAAGGGCAGAGCAGCACAGCACATCCACTTGTTTGCTTTTCCATTAAGAAGATTCCTTGTGTCACTACAGCTGGCTGTGTCCATACTGGTGACTGGCAAAAGCCGTACAGTTTTTATTACTTGCACAGAAAGGAGACTGCAGAAAGGCTATTTTAAGATCTGAATACTTAGATCTCAAAATATGGTTAATTTGACCATTGAAGAACTAAGACTGTTCGAGTTCCAGCACTCTCCAAGCAGGAGACATTCCCCAGAAAATTTAGAAGGACCTTACCACACAATAGCTTACATTTCAGTTTTGTTCCTAACTATGTTTGATGGTTATATGACCCAAGTGCTGCTGTGTTATAATTCTAAGAATTTGCCTTTCCTCTAGTTTCTCTTTGAAATAAACTTAACAAATGCAGGTTTGGATAGATACAAAACCCAAGAAAAATATCCACAGTTTTTTCACATACATAAGCCCTGTGGCTTCTCTGGCTATTCCCTGTAGAACTATCTTTCTGACATATTGCAGTCTTAGGCATTTAACACACTACCAAAAGTGATTTAATTAACAAAGATCCAGGGGTTTTCATCATAGTCACTCAAAATTCAAAACATATATATTGCTACACATGTAAGATTTTACACACACTAAAAATAAAAACTTTGTATCATTAATACATTGCCCTGATTTAAGAAAATGAATAGTTCATTCTGTCATGTGAAACTTCAATGTATCATTTAATTGATTAACAAGTGACCTCCTAATCCTCATCTCAGTTGATAATAGGCTGTCTCAAACCCTGCAGTCTGTTGTTGGTAAGAAGATGGGATATACACAAGGGCTCACGATAATGCAAATTCCAAATCTAATTCCCTGGGACAGTCATCATGGATGACCTTGCCCTGGCTCCTCCTCAGCACTTAACACATGATTTGTTCACTACAATAAAGCAACTTACCTGAAGAGATCCAGAATGTCTCCTCCCACGTGAAGTCCACTCTTGGCACCCACACATCCCACACGGGATGCTTTAGGGCAATAGTCACCAGGCTGCCCTGGGGGGTGCACGTGCTGGTGTCTCCTCTGTTCCCAGCTCCCCTCGGCACCTCCCCAGAGAGAAGTGGCCTCGGCATCACCAAGGCGTCCCCCAGTCACAAAACCACAGTGAGAGAATATGATGGTGCACTACCAGGAACACATCAGGAGGGAAAGGGGAGACACAGACCACAAAGGCAGGCCTGAAGGGACACTGTGCTCTGTTGCATCTCAGTCTGTGCCCCAGGCTCCTCAGCTTCCACTACTTCTCTGTAGAGCCCAAACACTCCCTCCTCACTAAAGGATATTTTTCAAAAAGCTGGTATTTTAAGACACTGAAAGCCAGAGAAACTACTGCTCTTGGCAGGTTCTTCCAACAGTTAATCATCCATGTGTTAAAAATGTATGTTTATCTTCTCATTTGAATTTGTCTAGCCTGAGACAAATATTTATACTCTTCTTCCAAACAAGGAGACCTTTAATATGCACAGTTTTTTCTTACTGGTGTACACATTTTTTTAGAATCAGAGTGGAATTTGGCACAGCATCCTCAGGCTGCAGAAGCACCTCCCTTGCCTGTGCTGGTGGGCAAAGAAGCCTCCAGAGCAGCCCAGAGGCTGGGCCAGCAGAGAACAGGCAGGGTGAAGAGGAGACAAGGGCAATCAGCCCCCACTTCTGCATTCACTGGGGTAACTCGTGACCATGTTTTCCTGATGAGAAAGGCAAAGGCCAGATGAGGAAAAAAAAGCCCTTGAAATTTATCTCAACAGCACAAAACAGACTGCATTGTTTTCCTGCTCTTCCCTTACTGGTTTCAAGGATCTTAAGATTTGCTGTTCTTCTCAGGGCTAAAACATCCAATCCCAGAAAAGATGGAAGCAGCACTAGAGGTGCTTAATGAAAGAAACATTTTGGTGCTGGTTCTAACTCTGAAGGTGAATCTCCCTGAGAGAAAAATCTTCCATCTCTTTGCACTCATCCAGGAGCTCAGTCAAAAACTGAGGGCAGGAGGTTTGTGAACTCTACTCATGTTTGGAGGCAATACCAGCTACACCCAAACCAGCTTTAAGTGAATTTAGCCCTCTGCTGCTCTCCTGGCCAGCCAGCTCCCAGTTTGTGTGGAACAGATGAATGCCCTTTCATCACTGAAGTGCAGTATATTTGGTGATAAGGACCTGACTGTATTTCCTGTAAACTCTAGCATAAGAAATGTATACACTGAGATTAGCAGACTAACTCTGGGGCTGTCTGAGTGACTACTTAGCAGGGCATGTCCAAATAACTCAAAGCACCTAAGTGTCTTCTGAGGAGAGGCAGTGTGACTGGAGAGAGTGTGGCCAAAGTCCTCTGAAGACAAAAGGCTTAGTTCTCTGCCTCTGGCTAAGAGAGGCTGCAGGACAGGCTATGTAAGTTTTCTCCATTTTCCTCCAGAAATACTTTCCTAGAGAAGTCCAAAGCAATCTTAGTCCAGCTCCTCCTGGAAGAAGAATGACAGAGACTGATACTAAAGGATATGCTCTTTCACAAAAGGAAGGCACAGTGCTCTGTTGCTGAGTATGACAAATATCACACCAGGATGACAAATTCAGATTTAGTTTCTATAAGAAGTAAAAGGCAGCCTCCAACTGCATGTCAAGGAAAGAAGTTTGCCAGAGGTGGCTGTGGTGACAGTTACGCCAATGTGCGATAAATTAGCAAGTTAATCTTACTCCATATATCAGTTACAAAGATTAACACAGACATGACATGTATTTCTAGAGGAGAACTGGAAGACTGATGGAGCTGCCCAGCTTCTCTACCAGATAGCACAGAGCTTTATGATTTCTTTTTTTTACTGGGAGGTAAACTCCCCTTCTGGACCACAATTCAATCAAGCTTTTGGCTGCAACCAAGACAGGAGATTCCAGAGCTACTGCTCTGCATCTTCAGTTGGCTTAGTAATACTTTCAAGCAACTCCATTACAGACACAGGCAAAATAATTCTCTCTTCTGGCCATCAGGAAAGTGTGTTCCACAAAATGAATTCTATGACCAGTCACCTGGCTGGACTCCTCTCCCATACTGGTAACTCAAATTATTTTACAAATAAGAAACAATACAGGAAGATTTTGGAGTTAACTTTTAACAGTCAAGAAAAGGAGGAACTGAAGCCTTCCCAGTGAACTGTCATTTGTCACATCACATAACAGACTGGCATCCTTATTTGAATTTTTACAAACCAGGTGTATTTAATCTCTCTCAGAATTCATGAAAGGATGCAGGTTTATTTTCGCTGCTGGTAAACTTTTGGGTTTCATTTTTTTCTTATTTTTATGAAATTCATTTGAAGTTGGCTTCATCAAAAAGAATAGCTGAAAGAGGTCTCATCTGGGATTCCGCAGTGAGGATAAATTATAGGACAAAGCAAAGTTTTAAGAGTTATTACTGGAAGCTTCTAAAAATCTATTTTCTTGATTGTCAATTTTAAGTCAAGCTCAAAAATGATCTATTTTTAGTGAGTTTAAAATGAACCCAATATGCTGCAAAAGCTGACATTATTGTAAAAGCCAGATAACTAAAGACACAATTCTGCTTAATAGCATCCTTCTAATAAAACGTTTTACTTCTCAATTAAATATACTTTAATCCCCACAATGACATTTCGAAGCTGGCATCTTCTCAGGCAGAAGTCTTTGCTCCTTTTATTTAGAAGGTAATTAGCACTGAGGCCATCAGTGCAATCTCTCTCTCTCCCCATGGCATCCCAGCTCTCAGACCTGGGCACTATCACACCCTGCATATCTCTTGGCCATGGTAAGCATGGCAGGGCACAGGGTGCTCGTGTGGGTTTTTGATTAACTTTCTACCAGCTGTTTTAAGTAAGATAACACCTAACGCGGCACCGAGTCTGCCAGGACAGCTTTCAGAGAAGTTTCAGTGAGTGTGATTCAGCAGTCAGCTTGTCCAGGTTCAGGGTTATAGCTCTGATCATCACAGGATTTTATTTCATTTTTTTTTAATCTGATAGCAGCATCTCAAACGAGAGGTTTACTGTTTTGTGAATGTATGACCTATGTAGCAGGGTGTAAACCAACCACCTTCACCTCTAACCCTTAGCAGTGCACTCCACTCAACAACCAACTCTAGCCGAGGTGTTTTTTCCAAAACCAAAGCAGACCAAGCAGTAAATCCACTAGAAAACTATAAATTCAAAAGGTATAGTTTGCAACACTGACAAAGTAAACATGCTTCATTCCAACACTATTGCAACAAAATACCCATTTTGGCATTTGGGGTGGAAGACAAGAAGTTCTGTACCCAAGACAACCACTTGAAGACAAGCAATAACAACAAACCCCAAACTGTTTATGTTGAGTACTGTGTAAAGCAAGACTGTGGTCACAATTCAATCCCAAAGTAAACAAGACCAGAGGGAGCAGCAGACACTGCAAACAAGTTTTCTTATGTTAAAAAAAACCAAAGTCTCAAAGTTTGGTTACTGATGACTGGCAGATTACTGATGTCTGTATTGCCACTACCCTGTAAGAATACCAGAACTTAAAAATAAGACCAAATACCAAGACATCCAAAAATCACAACCAAAAAGAACTAAGAAATGCTTCCACAGAAAGGTTAACAAGTATTCTAAGTTAAAGCATTGCACCAACATTGAGCACTTCTCAAAGGTTCTCTGACCACGAGCACCAAACTGCTGCACCATTCACTTTGTAACACAACCACCTTTAGAAACACTCCCCTGTGACAACCACAGATTAAACTCAGGTAAAACAGGCAATAAGCTCACTTCTCAAACAGAACAGAAGCAGATTCAGGAACACAACTCCCATTTCCAAAAATACAAAATAAAACTTTATCACTGGACCACCCCAGGGATGGTCTAGAACACAGCACAGTTAGATACACAAGACAAACCTCCAGTTCCACCTGGCACCAAAACACTGGAGGCAAGGAAACAAGATAGCCAAACACAACCAATGACAAGCAAGTTCATCAATTAATCACAAGTTGATGCAGCATCCATCTTACAAATGCAATGCACACGCTCTGCAGAGCAGCTTTGTCCACTGTACCACAGAACACCACCTCGGATTCCCAACAGAGAAGGTATTGTGAGAACTGAGAACATCAAGAGCTGCAGCCATTTTAAAATGTGAAGCAAAATCCCAGACTTGTTCAGTAAAGCCAAGTGGAAGGTGTGGGTGCCATGCAATCTGAAGAGGAACTCGAGTTAGTGGAGTGCACTGAAATTGCTGCCATGCACAAGGGACCAAAGAGGGGCTGTGCCAGGAGAAAGCATTACAAAGTTATTGTATCCACCAATGAACTTTGAAGCAGAGTATGAAAGAATAAATGGCTTAGCAGGTTCAGAAACTCCATCTTAGTTTTTCCAAACCACTGGAGGACGCTTAATTTAAATGGGATGGTGTCCCTAAACATTCAAAATTAATCCCTCATGTATGAAGAAACGGCACTTTTAATCCAACAGCACCTGGTTTTGAAAGCTGCCTCATCCCACTGTACATTCAATGTTTAGCATTTCCTAGAATTAAGAACCTTTGTTTTTATTATTTTGTACTATTTTGGCCAAAAATTGAAGTGTAAGGAAATTTGCTGCCCTCAATGAGCCATCACTTCTAGTAAATAGGTCTTGTACATCTATGCAAATTCCATATTAGAAAGGAACAACATAAAATTTTTTCAAAGCAACCTAGTAAGTGGGTTCAACAAAAAAATAATTAAATTCAGCAGAAGAAATTCCTAATATATAACAGGAATAATTTTAAATGACTTCACAGTAAACATAGAATGTGGATTCATTTTGTGTTTAAAAAATGAAGCTGAATGCAAGAAGTTGCATTAAAAAAAAGCTGGATGTGGTGTTACCAACCTGTCTTCTAAATACTAGAAGAGATGGAGACTGTTTGGTTTAGGTCAAGTCTTTTAGATCTGTAACTGAAGTGCCAGTCCAATGACATACTTGGACCAAGACCATCCACCCAGTTCAACCCCCAGCCTGTGCAAAGGCTGGTGTGTGGGTGTCTCACCACTGCAGGAATTTCTACTGCTTAATTCTGCCTTCTGCTGACTCATTCCTTGTGTTTTGACAGTTTCTGTTTCTACCAAGAAAGTGCAGCACTGCCATTTTAATGCTGCATTCTGTCCAGCTTTGTCTGACAACCAGCCTCAGGATCTGAAGGCAGAACAGAGACTCCAAAACACTGGATGCTGAGCATGTTTACACTGCTAAAGGATTTCATTCTAGAACCCTGGAGTGACCTGTTTATGTGTAACACTGTGAGAAGGACCACACTTTTCTAGGCAAGAAGATTAAGACAAGCACATGGGTACAGATTTAAGACTGGCAGCTGTGCCACCCGAACTGTGTTCTTAATGTGAGCGAGGGAATTTACATGTTAAAGATGGCCTGGGATTAAAGGAGAAGGTGAAGTTTGGCAGTTTAATGTAAAACCTATGGGTGTCCACAAGAAGGCATTCAAACTCAACTCCAGATTGTCCTAATTTTATTTGACTTAGTTAAATCAATTTTGAAGCACTTTTTTACAGTTTACATAATTTAAAGGAGCTCACTGTGTCCTATAAATATAAATTAACATTTTTAATAACTCAAGACATCACAACAAAGCCAGATTTTTAAATAAATTGCCTGTTTAGTTATCTGGATCAAGAAGTAACATACACGGGGAACGAAAAAAACCAGCATTAACAAGAAAGCACTGTTTAGTTCTAAACTGAGTTTGTGCTTCTACACCAAAACACAACACTGAAGTAACAGGAATTCTGCAAAGAACTTGAGAAGGTACATAACTTTTTCAGTCCCAAAACCAAATCATGTATTTATTTCTTCTTCTACAGGTTACTTTGTTCGGCTCTATCAAATTAGCATTAATGGTAGAGGGACAGAAGCACAATATAATAACTTTGCTGCAAATTTCTTTCTTTTGTTGTTGGTTTGGCTTAAGTTGAAATGGTTTTCCTTCATAAAAAACAAGAGCACATCTTTTCAATATATTTAATAATCAACACACATTTGTTAGTACAAAGCAGATGGTGTTCAGCATGAAGGCATTGGGTGATCATTTGAAAACACCATGCTTCTTTTTTAACACTAAGCCACCCTGAAGAGTTTTGTGAGAGCCAGATGTTCAAAGCTGGGGCACAGATGAGAACTGCACATCTGTGATTTGTGCAGGGAACTACCCAGAGCCTGCAGCTGTGAACAAGTGCCATTAGTTACTCGCATGCTTTGTCGGTGCCACACCAAGTCATCTCTCACTGAACTTTGAAAATCTGGTCTTAGCTACAAATGAACACTTCTCTTCACTCCATTAACTGAACAAAGGGCATTAATCCACCTTTTGATTTTTGGTTGAGGACTAAAAATAAGAGAGTGCTAATAATTTAGTAGAAATCTTCAAAGTTATTATTATTTGATCACTAAATGGCTAAAAAATTTATCATTCAGAAAGCCTTTTTAAAATTATTAAATGTTTTCCTGCAATTGTGTATTTATGTTCACTGCAGATAATTTTTTTGAAGCCATCTCAGAACTAGAAACTTTAGAAAACATTCTAAAGTTTCTAAAACATTTTTAAGCCTAGACTTAAAATAATTACACACTCGGGTAAAAGATGGAGTTAGAGAGTCAGCTTCTGAATGCTTCTTAAACATAGGTGCTTCAAATACAGGTTTAGAAAAGAAATTAAAAATCATGTTTTCAGCCACACTGAAGAAAACATCTGCAAAGAAAAAAGGCCCTCATCCTTAAGACTGAAGAAAAAGATGGTAAGGAAAAAAAAAAAAGCACCATTTTCCCAAGTTGCCCAAATCACACACAGACACAAGAAGGTTACAAATGCCATTCATGAAAGAATGCACCACAAACATCAGCATTTATTCATTTTGAATTTTTTTTAGCAAATGACAAAAGACTCAGCTCACTGGCTTCACTTTTGTTTACCTTTTGCTTACATTACACATTTAAACATTTGTCAAAACTTACTAAGTTGTCTGCAGTCATGCACAACTAGAAAACATCCTTAATTTATTTAAACCAGAAATGCATTACCAGAAATGTATTAACATTGTTCACTACTAAACATTTAAAAAAAAAAAAAAGTTGAAATTATTAAAAAGGTTATCCTGGAACTTTTAACTTCACAGCAGACTTAAAACTACTAATTGGCTCACATTTCAAGTTGGAAAAAGCAAGATTCATGCTAGTGTTAGTGTACATCTCGCCCTAGCACTACTGAAGGATCATGGTTCACCTTGATCACAGATAAGAAAAGAAAAGTGCATACAGAAGTTTACAACAATTTTAAGGACAAAAAATGGTCCAATTGATGTGGTCCCAACAATTAACTCAAAAGTCTATGACAAATACGAGCTTCCGTGAGCTACTTATACTACTTAAGATTGAGTACGGATATACAGAAAGTTGAATTCATTTGAAATCTTCAAAAAATGTTCCTGTCAATCCTCAAATGGTGGCTGTTATAGCTTAAAATTTCTGTTAAATGCGTGCGTTGAATTACTTGTTATCCAAGCGTAGCAGCTGCTCCTTACCATTTATTGTTAGCGACCTTAACTGGCCATCTTCTTCAACTTCTACTCTCTCTTGTCCATTCTCTACAATCCTGCAGGACAAAAACACCATGAGCCATGTTGAAGCACTGTAAGCAGTTTAAACACACCCCAGACCTTGGTGTTAGATGAGGAGCTGTAACAGAGCATGGCCTGCTCAACGCAGCTGCAGCTGTCAGGCTTTTGTATTTACCAGTGCAGGAGCTGCAACCAGTAACCATCTGCATTTCCCCACCAGTGTTGCTTATTTATAGCAGGAAATTGCTTGCTGGGAATTGGAATCCTCCAGTTTGTAGAGTTCACAGTCCCTGCTGCCACCTCACACACTGCCACAATTGTGCTGACACGAGACCTGGTTATCTGGAACTCAGTATCTTGATGTTACATTTAGTTCCTACCCGTTTGTTAAATGCTCAATACTCCAGATACAATCACAATTTTGCATGATGCAAGGCATGCCAGACAGCCTTCAGCCCACTTTCAATTTGGCCAGAGCAAGGAATTTATAGACCTACTATATACCAAGTTTCTGACCATCACATATAGCACAAAATTCAAGTATCCCTGACTGGAAAGAGGGATTATTAAAGAGCTTTGTGGGTTTGGGCTTTTTATGTTTGTTTCTTTTAGAAATGGAAAGATAAGGAATGTATAATTAGTTTTAGCACACTTAATTTATGCCTAAATTTTAGCAATGTGGGAATTCTCCCTTCATGATTCAAATCTGGAAACCACATGGATGAATACAAAGTTTTCTGGAGATCAGACTTGTTGAAGAAAATACACCCATATCACAAAGAGAGGGAACGGCTTCTTGCCCAAAGCAAAATATTACTCAGAGAAGATTTTCATTGGGTATGCTGGGATATGAATCTTCTTCAGACTCAGCTGCTTTGTGGGCAGACATTCTACAAAGCAACAGGACTTCTCAGAGATGGTGAATGTGTCTTCCTAGGAGTGGCTAACCACATTTCTTGCTTCTCCCCTCACTTCCTAGATATGGTAACAAAGATAAGACAGCAGCATACCTGACTTAGCCTGTTTCTTAATATTAAAATAAACTTTTGCATAAACACTTTTTGTTCTCTCTCACCTTGCACAATTCCCTCAAAACTTTTGAGGAACTTTTCAGATTTTTCTGGAATACACTCACAGAAAAACATGACCACGTGATGACAGAGGCTGCTTTCAAGTGGTGAAAATGACAGAAACTCTCCAGTACAACAAGACACAGAAGAGCCTTGCACTTCGAAGTATGGGACACAAGTTACTAAGACAAAATAAATTTGTCCTCCCTTGCTTTTCCATAAGTTTTTATTAAGTTCTGAAATTACATTTAACTACTTTTCAGTACTCCTGTAGTTTACTGATCATGATGTTCCATGCAGGTTATTCTCCAGCTAACTAAGATTTCTGTTTGTCAAATGCAATGATTTCCCCATCACAGGCATGAAATGACAAGAAGGTACAGTGTGTTATAGTACTTGAAAATTCACTTTCTAACAAATAGAACATTTTTCTCTAAAGAACACTTCAGTTGCTTATTTTCCTTAACAGACAGAGGAACATTACTACAAAGACTTCACTCAAACACTGCCTAGGAAAGCAAACTAGAGCAGATCTCAGGGAAAACTCTTTTTTAATGTCTGCAAAATTAAAAGTCTTCCCAAACCCCAGTTAAAAGCTTCACAATCAGTAGAAACCAAGCATGTGTTTCCCTTACAGAAATTCAAGTTGACTGGGCAGACAGTAGTCAAGGACCATAACAAAAGATGCAGCACTACACAAGATTTCTGAAGGCCTGCAGAGCTCCAGCTACAGCATTAAGCAACTCAGTAACATCAAGAAGAGTCAGAGAACCCAATAAAACCTTTCAAAATGTTTTTAAGCATTTAGAGAAATCCAATATAATGAACAGAACAACAAAAATAAAAAACCACACATAGTAGATTTATATGCATGTAATTACAGCTATGTAAGTCTCTACACACAGTTTCACAGAAATATATTTATCACTTACCTCTTTGTAGTAATTTTTCTGCCATTAATTATTTTAGTTGAGGTTGATACTGATTTGAAGTTGCCCATCCCACTGCCACCAAAAGACGTAGAGGAGAACGACGAAGTGAGGCTTCCATGTCCCAGAGGACCAAACGAAGTAAAACCTATTGGAAATGAAGGCATTTGACTAAAAATGTATTTTTCCATGATTGTGGGATCCAAATTTATCATGCCCCAGACTACATCCAGTTCCAGGATGCCCTTGGTTGCGTCCATACAGGATCAGCAATTAGATGTTATTAAACACCAGAGTGAGAATAAAACCCAACTCCAGCCCCATCTGTTTCTCTCACATGGACCCACAGTTCAAGTTCCAAACGCACAGCATTGTCCAAACCCACCTGTCAGCTCCTCCCCTGAAAGGCTCTCAGGCTTGCCTGCTGAACACAACCACTGTCCTTTCCCTCCACTCAGGGCAAACCACCAACCCTACTGAGTCTGATCACCTGCTTTGGTGCAGCTGTTCGGGTTGCCTGGGCTGGCAGGCACAACAAGTGCTGTGTCAGTAACATCCCAACCAATTCCCAGAATCCTGACACTCTAAGGGATGCTGCCTGGCAGCAGCTCTGAGCAACCTCCAAGACACACAGGTCAGCAGCCAAAGTGATCACCCCAGGCTAAGCAGTACTATGGGGTTTAAGCACACATTTTTTCCAGGGTATTTTCAGGACCTAAAAGCCATCTCACTCCCAACACCTAAAAAGCAAACAGAACAAAACCAGTCCTAAAGCTGTAGATACTGTAGTACTAAAATCAAGAACAAGTAACTTCTGCTTCTCAGAGGTGTCTTCACTTTTCACGAACTTTCAGGTAGCTCAAATACTGTAACTGTAGTTTTATTTACATTCACACCTTACAAAGAGAGCTTAATTTAAACAAAGACAGCCCCAGAATTTCCTGAATGGAGAAGGCAGCTTATTATACTATGATCCTTTGTGCACCAAAACCACATTCCTTCTTAAATGTTGTGATGTTTACCTGTATCAAACGGAGTAAAACCACTTCCAAAAGTTGGGAATCCACCAAAGGCAGAGAGAAATGATCCACCACCTCTGCTTCTGCTTCCCCTTGGACCCCGTCTGCCCCCAAAGAAGTCCTCAAAAGGGTCGTCTGCAAAACAGAAGACAACATTTAAGAGGTCAATATTACTGAGTGATTCTGTATTTAGTCATTAGGGATTCTTTGTGAAGAAAAAAGAAGACATTTCTTGTTACAGATAAAATTCTTCCTTTGAAATATTTGATGCTACTGAACTAACAGTCCCCCAAAGGTAATGCCTATGTGATCCTTCTGGACTAAATTCTGCTTCAGTTATGGACCTAAAAATAATTATTTATATATAAAAAGTAGTTGATTTCCTTATTTTAGCTGTTTAGCACTAAAAACCATTAACCCTAATGTAAAATATTGCACACAGGTACCTCAACTTTCTCACTTATTTCTATTCAAGATGTATTGTGGATCACCATGATAGGTCTCTGAAAAGTAAGTTCCAGATAGGTTATACTAATTATTGAAATACAAAAACAGCAGCCAGGGACTGATGACTCATAATCCTGAAGTGTTCCAAGTGTTAATTTTAGCACTTGCCACATTAGATACTTCAAACACATCTTCTCATGCACATTTAGGCACCCAACATTATACAAGGTGTCCCAAAGGGGCATTCAGTCCATACCAAGCAGAAGGAAGGTGGGGGGGGAAATAGAGAAAAGAGATCACGGATAAAATGCTATTTCAAATTCAAGTTCCACTGTTACATCATTCAGAACAGCTGTTGTTCCATCGCCATCAGGAAGACAATAGTCATTTTGAAAAAAAGTAAAAAAAAAAACAAAGGAGGGGGTTGTGCTACAGGACAGAACACCAGACACCCATATGAGCAATTTTTATTTACTTTATCATGTTTTCCTAAAAACTGCTTTTTTCTATTTCTCTTGTGGCAAAGAAGAACATAAAACACTGCAATCGTAAAACAGATACTCAGAAAACACAATACTTGCATTACACTCAGAAAAATTTAGGAACTACAGCCACTCTTTTCACCAATCACAGCTCTCCCAGAATCAGTGTTGAACAGCACTCATGATTTTACTAAGTTTTCCAAGTAGGGATTTGATACTGAAAAGTAACAGTCTGAAACGCTGCTGAGAATAAGCTCTTGGTGAAAAATGCAGAACTTGGTGATAGCAGCAACAGAAGTATGAAAGCAAGGACAGACTTGTAACTGCAGGACTGCTGAGGACCACAACTGACAAAGCAAACGTGTTTATTCCACCTCTGGTATCCCCACAAAAACCCAAGCTGACTTATGACAAATCATCAAGTTAATGCAATATGCATTATGCATCATTAAGTAATCAGTATGATAATAAGAATATGTAAGTTACCATCTGGTTTCTGTGCAATTACTTGAATGTGAAATGTCACAATGTGTTTATGCTGAACAAGGGCAGCCTCTGAGGGTCAGACTCTCCCATCAGCAAAGACATAAAATGCCAAAAGCAACCACAAAATAACCCCACTCCTTCCCTCGCTTCCACACTTATTAAATCAACACAGGACAAAACTTTTATCTTCCATACACTACACTAGGCTAGTGCAAGATTTTTTTCTACCTCAGACGCTTTTTGTTTTGCAATTTCTATTTTCCCATGTAAACCCAGTTTTCCTCAATATTAAGATAACCTGATAGTACCTTTATAGAAATCAAACCAGCAGTTGGCATGGAAGGATAGTGATTATTATAATTTCCAAAACAACCACTGTGTCAGTTTTAAAAAAAGGCTGGTTTGGTCAGTCTGGCATATCAGCCAGCAAGTAAGACCACTGCAGTAATTGTTTTGTAGTCCAGCTTATCCTCTCTGGAATGACTCACAGGTTCACTATGAAGGTCATTCACTCACGTGTGCACATCATCTATATTATATTACTCCCTCTGTTAAGCTTTCTATTTATAATCCAAATTTTCCTGTTACCTGGAGTTTGAATAAAAACAAAGCAACTCATCACACAGGCTTCAAGTTTTTAATCCCCCCCCAAGTATATCAGCCCATTCTTAAAGCAAATCTCTCCTCCTCAGCACAACAGCTGCAGAAACACAAAGTTATTTAAGGGAGGACCCCAGAGATCCCTGATACCAACCCAGTTTGTCAATGGATTATTGCCACATCAAACCTGAGACCTGGACATGCCTTACTAGCCCCTGGCAAGCCTGCACACCAAATAGAGGGGTCAGCACTTGGTCTCAGCACGAGTTCCAGCCTCAGGTGATTGCTGTCAGCAGCCCTGGGAATGATTTTCCAGTGCTCTTCCATAATTCTCTCCAGTGAGGAACTGGCACTCAGCAATAGGACAAGGGGGCACGGGCTCAAGCTCTGCCAGGGGAAATTGAAGGTGGAGATCAGAAAAAAATTCTTTCCAGACAGAGTGCTCAGGCATTGGAATGGGCTGCCCAGAGAGGGGGTGGATTCACCATCCCTGGAGGTTTTTAAAATGAGCTTGGCCGTGGCACTGAGTGCCATGATCTGGTAAAGGGACTGGAGTTGGCCCAAGGGTTGGACTTGATGATCTGGGAGGTCTTTTCCAACCCAATCGATTCTGATTCTCTGGTGGACTGTGGAATGCTCAGCAGGACAGATTAGGCAGAGAGGAAAAGGGGTAAGACTTTTCAGAGAAAGTATTCCTTTACTATTTTGACAGTCAGACAGGTACAGCAGGCAGTAGGAAAAAAATTGCCAAAAACATTGAGATAAGGCAGCAAGAGGCTGCTGCACTATCATTTGTTGTATCTGCCACCACACACACATTAATAGAGCAACCTCTCAGCTACTCAGACCCTGTTCATGCTTTTAGTCCCTAAATCAGGGTGATTAATTGCACCACTCAAGAAAATAATAACATTTCAGCCTTGTAGATCTATTGTTGTGATTTAGCAGAACCTTTCCATCCCTGATAACCTTTTCACAAGGAAGGCTTTTTCCAAACAGTTTAAATGCAGGGGTTTGGGGTTTTTTTTAATGACTAGTCTTATTACAGTCATTTTGGTGCTTACAATCTCTTTTTTACTGAATATTAGAAGCATATCAGATTAACAAAACTAAGCACTAAAAATAAAAAAACGCACACACACATAAAAAATGTCAAGGCCTTTCTAAAAAGTGAAAATACTTTATAAATACAATTTAAAAGCTTCAGAAAACCAAAATATTAAACTACTCTCACTTCAGAGTTTTACTAAATGCTAAATTCAGTTTATTCTAATTCAGATATTATCATAAGCTTATGGGAGGACAGACTGATGGATTCAGTTTCCATAAAAATGCCGGACTGCATTTCTGATGCAAAACTTGTGGTGCTGTCAGAACAGCAAAGATTGCGAGAGAATAAAAGGTGAGACAGACTTCTAATCTATCAATAGCAGATGACATGAAACCTTTTGGGAAAGAGGCAAATCCTTAAGCAAAGAACTCATGGCAGCCTGTTACCAAAAGGCCAGACGAAATTAAGGACTTCAGAACTCCTGCAGTTTATTAATAGGTAGGAAGATTAGTTACAGAAGCCAGAGAGTTAATGTCGAGATGAAAGACTGTACACTAGCAAATCCAGCAGAAAATAACTGCACTAGTGGTAATGTTTCCAAAATAATTTACTTTCTAAGAAAAATGTTTGCTGATTCAAATGCAACAACTGTGTCGTTGCTCTGGGTAAAACTTTAAACCTGCTCCCTGCAAACCATGGAACCTTACCTTGCTTTTCTGTAGTCAGAGGAAAAGAATTTCACCTTTAAACAGGTCAAATAACAACAACAATTACTGTAATAAATATCTCAGTGCAGTTCAAAATGAGGCAGGTCATGATCTCCCCACTCTCCAGAGTTCTCAGCTCTAACACAGAAACAGGATTTTTCTCCATCACAGCTAATTGCAGAATACCACTTAAAAGATGTGATTACTCTCCTTTCCTGCCTTCTGATCACTGAACCAAATAACAAGTTGCATTAACTCACTGAACCAAAAAAACCCACTGAGTTGTTACTTTCTGTTGCATCCATGAGCTGATCTGATTCAGTGCTGGCAAGAGCTGTATCTGAAAGGGAATGGGCAGAAAAGCCCCACACAGTTGGGGAAGAGAGGAGGCAAACCCCAAAATACCCACGTTTGAAGCAGTCCACAAGACTGCTAAAACGCATAAAATTCATTATAGCAATCTAAGGCATTAGTTGAAATCACACTACATGATAAACTGAAAGTGTCACATTTCCTATGGCAGTCACTTCTATCGTGACACTGGTATCGTGGCTGTGGCTTGGGCAACTAGATCAGGAGTGCATATGCTGAAAAGAACATCCCCAGATGAAAGAAGTGCAGCCACATCAGTTCGTTGCTAGGACAGTGTGGCTGTAAAAGCCACTGTGCTGGTTACAAGGTAGGGAGAAGCAGAAGTGCCCAAGGGTCAAAAGCAGCAGAGGAAGATGCTTTCAGTTACAGAACAATGCCATCCCTGACCAGAGTGCAGCACATTCCACTGCAATGCCATCATTCACCTCCAGAAAACGGAAAGTGTTGAGATGAACTGTGTGCTGTCAGCAAATGTTCTCACATGCACATACTGCTGCAGCAGGAGATGTCGATAATCTTACAGGGACAGTTTCAGAAGAACTTCAGCCTGTAACAACAGGCTCAGGCACCTCTCACTGCATCCCCCTCCCCAGCCACTGAACGTTCCTTCCTGTGTTCTTTGCCACCCCCTCCCCAGCCAGTGAATGTTCTTCCCTGTGTTCTTTGCCACCACAGCCACGCCACTGCCCTGCCAGAACAGAGCACGTGAGCTGTGTCCCCACTGCAGGTGCAGGAGGGTGGCACTTCTGCAACAGAGTAACTCAAAGGGCTGTTCAGCCACTACACAAGGGCACAGTCAAACCCAAGAGCACCGAGCTGTGTTCGAGTGAGCAAAGGCTGCCTGCCCAGCATCCTTCCCTCCTATCAAAGGCAGACTGTAATGACTGTAAAGATCCTGCTGAATGGAGTCTGAAATGCAAGTCTGAGCAACATGTCCATGCAAAAGACTACAGATATGATACCTACAACACAACATAATTCTTGGAGTAGGTGCTTTCCATCTTGTCTCCTATTTGAAAAGTTTCAAAGCTGCAGATTTGCAGTAAATACACAGAACCTCATGCTACGGCTCTGGAGTGCACCCAGGCAGTAAAAATACACCATCAGAACTGGATGTGCCACAGAAACCTGTAAGCACTTTTGCATGGAAATGTTTTCTTCCTTAACTACAAAATAAGGATATTGTTGATGCTGCTTACTCAGGAGACACTGAGATGCTGCTCTAAGCACTGTTGATTCACCAGCCTAATGTTTCAGCAGGGTCTTTGTAATTGCTCATTTTCATAAATTAGATGTCAAACAGATGTTTGCCCCACTTATTAAATAAATTACCAGCAGAAGCATTTGAAAATCTTTCTAATGATATATATCAGAGATCTTGGGATTAGTTATTTTCTAGAAAAAGGAGACTTAAAACAGTACCTTTGAATGCCATCGATACAGTAATTACAAAGATGCAGGAGTGCAGTAATCAGCATTTCATGTTTATCAAATGAATACTCAAATGTTGGAATCTTCCACTACCACTGTATGACCTGCTCTCCCTGTGCTCTGTTCAGCATTTCTCCTCTGACCACCTTCATCAGCCAGCTGCTGTCCAAGAAAACCACATCAAACCATTTTCTTGGGGAGTAACAACCTGAACTGGCTTGGGATGCCCAAGACAAACTCTGGCCAGTGTGAAATCAAACAGCTTTTCAATCTATCTAATGGGACCCTAGACCAAGATTAAAGTTTTAACACAAACATGGAAATTTGGAGCAAGGCTTCCTCCCTCTCAGCAGGAGGAACTGTATTAGTTTGTCCATGGAGCCACAGCATTCCCTGCTCCTGTTTGATAATGCTGTCTGAGACAAGGCCTGTGTTTCAAAACCCCTCCTTGATCCTTACAAGTTATTTCTGAAAAATTCAGAGGAGTGAGATTTGGACCATTCAGGGGGTAATTATGATCTAAGACTGGTGGTTATGAAATGAAACTGTACATTCATACCAAAGCAATGAATACACATGCAAATCTCTGAGCACTTCATAAATTACACCAAAAGCTGCAAATTTATGTCAACAAAAAGATTAATTACCAAGAAGGCACTGCCATACAAGACAGCTTTAACTGAAAGCCACCTCCATTTTCATTTTTAATAACAAATATATTTTGCATTAGAACACCTAAACAACCCATTATCAAAAAAGGGATTACATGTGAATTAAAATCATGGTCTGAGTCTTATGCAAATGTTTTGCCACAGCAAGAAAACTTTCTGTCCATGTGACAGATAGGTTGATGAAGGTATCCCACTCCTGAAAAACATCCCAGAACACAGACCATGAAGAGGTTGCAAAGATTACTGCACACAGAATTCCCTCTTTCTTGTCACATGAAGATTCTGTAGCCTGGATACTCAAAGTAACTCTCTGTACTTTTCCAGAACGCTCCTGCTTCTTTTTATGCAATCAATATTACAGCAGTCAACCTGCAGTTATCCTGTCCTTTGATGGAACCAAACTACACACCAGATAACTGGCTGGCTGACATTCTTTGTGACAAACACTCATATCTAGATAGCTGTATAAAGCTGTTAAGTTTAATTTACCTTTTGTTTCCAAGAGCATAGATTTTTAAATACCACATAAACCTGGTAACCAGGATTCTCAAGGGAAAACTCCACAGAATGCAGAGGAGTTTATATGTATTACCTGGCATTAAATTTAGATGAAAATACATCATGAATTCTACTTCACAATCTAAGAAAAACATTTAAGACATTTATAAATTACTATCTCCAAATGTAGATTGAGAATAATAAAACTTTTAGGAACCATAGCAAAGTGTCAAGACCACAATCAGTGTTGAAAGAGACTCCTCTTGGACATCAAAGTCTAGAGGGGGCACCCACTGGGAGCAATTTATCACATCACATGAGTAACGTGTTCTACTTGGGAGAAAAGCATGTTTCCTTGTGGGATTTATTTAACTAGACATACAGGCACCTAAAGCAGTCTGAAACATCCTGCTGAGCTTCTGGATCCTGCTTCTGGGGACAGTGGTCGGCTGTTGGTCCTGAGTTGTATTTTGTAGCCCATACAGAAGTTACTTGGGCATCACAGATATATCCAGTTACAGCTGAGATGGTTTAGGGTGTATGTGAAGCTTAAAAGTCTAAAAAAGATGAATTGACTCCTTAAGAAGTTGTTTAAAGTACTAAATGGCCTGTTGGGTACTGTTATGATCCTTTTACACCAACTCCATCTTTCAATGTAATTCCTCACTGAGTATCTTCCAACATAGAACCATTCTTGAAGTGAGAATCTGAAAGTCTCTAAACCAAACCCAAGTCAATTCTGTATCAGTCAAGCACAGCCTACACCAAATCACATCAATTTCTGTTCCTCACAATCTCTGAGGCAGCAGTCTTTAATCAACACACCTCCACTACCAGTGCAGACACTGGGATCCTTCCCTCCTATGAACTGTTAAAGCACAGCAGAAGAATGTCCTTAAGTTTACAATACAAACAAACCACCAAACAGAACATAAAATAAATCAAAGCAAGGCAAACACCATATATCAATGGAGTAGGATATAGTTTACATATAAAGCAAACTTCCTGAAATGAAAATTCAATTCCTACATTAAGAGCAAACAGACAGTTCTAATGTCAGAGCAGTGGGAGCACAGGAGGAGCATGGACGGAGTGCTGAATTCCAGCTCACCAGACACGGGGATACCAGGGCAGTACTTTGCCTTACAAAAGTAGCACTGCATCGGAAGCATCAGCTTTTCTTCCTGTCTTAAGGATCACCATCCATCCCCACGTGGAAGAGAGTGAAAACTGTCACCAGAGGAGCTCACAAGGAGCACAGACTCCACTGTAACCAGGAGTAACAAAAAATGAGCCCACAATGTCTCAAAGGTTGGGAATTAACCATCTGTCAGAGTATTCAGATCAAGTTGTAAAAAATACCTGCCCTCATGTACCCTTATTTTTACAAAGAATTTGCCTGAAAAAAGAGTGAAGAGAAACTGTAACTGTCTCCAGTGCAACACAAATCACACAACAGTAACTCTGCTCCCTTTAGAAGTGTTCAGGGCTGTCTTTAACAGTGTTATGAATTTTCATTTGAAAAGTCTGAGAGAACTCATCAATTAAAAATCACCACCAAAGTCTTTATACATTCTCCTCTTTTCTACAGATGGATAAGATGTCTCTGTTTATGAAGAAAACTCTCTGTAACTGCATTATCAGTGCAATACAGCTCACTGGAGTTTGACAGTCTCAATTCATTGCACAATTTTAGAAATTCTTCACATCCATAAATTTACAGGAATTATGCACATGAATGCTGCTCTTTACATACTCAATGGCAATCAGGATATAGAGAGTCCCACCTGCACTCTGTGGGCTTCACAATGTGCCACTTCAAATGCATAGAAAGTACAAATGTTTCAAAGTATTTATTCAATTTCATCTTTGATTCCACCAGTGTACATTTTCAGAAAACATGACCCCAGTCCTTATTAAATTGCTTAGAATATCAATTATAACCTGAGTAGCTCCTTAAGAAGTCACTACTTCCACAGAAAACTGATCAACAAGTTGAAAACTTCTAGTTTTAGGAGACAAATTCCCTTTTTCTTCAGGACAGAACTGTTCCACCAGTGTTGATTCAGCACAGTAGAATCTACAAGGGCCCCAGGTCACCAACATAAATATTTATGCTACACACACAATTCTCCTGCTTGCTTTAAGCATTATAAAATGCACTCACTGAGCTGAAAGCACCTGTATTTTCATGTTGTACCACCTTAAACAGTCGTGTATGTGCAGAGCAAATTGAAAATTGAAAGGAAAAGAAAGGAAAAAAAGCAAAGAAAGGAAAAAAAGCAAAGAAAGGAAAAAAAGCAAAAGAAAAAAAGAAGAAAAAAATAAGAAAATTAAAAAGTGCCCACCCTGAAGCCCTCTGACTAGCAAAATTTCAAGAGTTTAAGCTCAAAATCCAAAGCTCAGCACAGGCTCAGACACTGCAACCATCCACATGAAGTAGAGAGACAGCTCAGAAACGATTAGTTTCCATTAACTGGAGTGCACATAACACTGCTGACAGTGCCAGAACCTCACTCTGCAAGAGGCAGAGCCTGTGCTGACAATGACAGTGATCAATACATGAAGTAGTAACCAGCTTCTGAATAAATAAATAAATTTGGGTGTTAAGCAGAGGAGTATGTTGACACAGTGACTGTTCCTCTACAGGAGAGGCAACAGCAGCTGCAATATCCCAGGAAAACTCTGGCAGCAGCAGGACCTCCATTGGACAAGAGGGACAGCTCCATGCACTGTGCTGCACAGCCTTCCTTTGCAGGAACCCAAAGGGTAAATCCTTAGGGGTTTTTAAGCCCCTCACTATTTAACATCAGAACTTCACAGCTTTAAGGTTAATCATGAACACTTACAAGTTCAGAGACAGCAAGTTAAATCTCCAAGTGCTGATGAAGTAGCTGGAACATGCCTCACCTACACCATTTACTACAATCACATTTGATTGAGAACCAACTATTTTACTTAAGAGATCTTTAAACAAAAAATAAACAAAAGCGCTGAACACTCTCCCAGCTCCTCCTCACCAGCTTCCTGCTCAACCATTTTGCTTGGATTTTTCTAGATTTTCTACTCCATCACAGAACAGCTGAGGTTTACAGGGACCTCTGCAGTTCACCTGGTCTGATCCCCTGCTCAAACAGGGACACCTGGAGTGGGTTGCCCACAACCATATCCAGGTGCCTTTTGAGTACCTCCAAACATGGAGATTCCACCACCTCTCCAGACAACCTGCCCAATGCTCAGTCACCCTCACAGTACCATCAGATTACCTGAAGTTCAGGCAGAACCTCCTGTGCTCCCATTTGTGGTTGTTGCACCTTATCTTACCCGTGGGCACCATTGACAACAGCCCAGCTCCACCTTCCTTTACACCCTCCCTTCCCAATGCACTGATGAGACTCTCCCTGAGCTTTCTCTGTACTGAACGATTCCAGCAATTCCCTCAACCTTTTCCTCACGTGAGAGAAGCTCCAGCCCTATAATGACCTCAGTGGCCCTTCACTGGACTCTATCCAGTAACTCTGTTTCTTTTACTGGGGAACCCAAACTGGACTCAGTACTCCTGGTGGGCCTGAACAGTGCTGAGATCACTCATCTCATCCAAACTGAAATCCTTTTTTAGTACTTATTACAATTCTTATTCTACTGCAGACAGTAAAGAAACTGCACCTTCCTAGTTCAGAGCCCATTCCACTCACTGGGATTTTCCCAGGAGCTTCCCCCAGTATGCCTCTTTGTGCTTTTGCTCATTTCCCACTGGATCCAACTGCCCACGTTCTGCTGCTTATCCTCTACTAGATTCTTCCTCTAGCCACTCATCTAATCCCTCAGCTAACATTCCACTGAATTCAACTCCTTTTCTAATCCTTCATTAGAGTCATTCAACAGCTGATGATCCCTAAATAGCAAACCAGAGAAAGGTAATTAAAATCTGAGCCAAACTAGTCTCTTAATGCTGCCAAAAATAAAAAATACTTTAAAAAATATTACAACATTTGTATACATTATTATAGAGATTAATCAATACCAGGAAGAAAGCTTTGTTTTTCAAGTACACTTCTTGCAGTTTTCAGTATGGAACTTTCTCACAGTAAATATTGAACATGGGACCTGTTCTGCTTTAATAAAGATCAGCATTTTGCTGAGTAGAACATACACACAGAGACTGTGTAAGAACTCCAGCACCTCTGAAAAGACCTTCACTAGAGCAAACAACATCATGAGTCAGAAGATCCTCAGCACTAGGGTTAAAAGATTACTCTGGCAACGTTATCACCCATTGCTTCCTTCAATGAATGCTTCCTAAATGAAGCATCCAGGACTCAACAACTATTTAATCTGAGTCTTTTGGGGCTCTACATCCCAAGCAAAAAAGTGACATAAATTTGGCAGAGTATCTACATTATGTGTGTAGCTATTCTTATTCTGACACAAGAAAATCATTCCTGCTCTGACACAAGTCCACACTGACAGCTGTGCTGTAACAGTTACAGGCAACCTGTCCAGTTCCCAAGTTCTCAAAGTTTCATTTTTTTAATTTATTTAGACATCAAAGGAGATTAAATCCAACAGACTAAGTCTGCCTGCTCAAATTCTGAAGAGGAAATTCCAGTATATATTAGCTCCTTCCAACTTAGAGACACAGCAGCCATGATTTTATGGTTTTATAACCCAGGCGTTCCAACAAAACATGAATTGGGAAGCCATGTAAGTTCTGTGCTATAAAATCAACCAAGAAACAGATATGAAACAAACACTTCAAATATAATACAGAATACCAGAGATTAGCTCAGTTGGTTAAAACTTGGCTGTAATAATGCCAAGGTCATGGGTTCAATCCCCCGTGTGGGCCATTGACTTGAGAGTTGGACTTAATGATCCTTGTGGGTCCCTTCCAGCTCAGAATAGTCTGTGATTCTGTGATCTAATTTTCAGAGTTATTTCTAATAAAACTGCGTTGGTTATGTTTGTATTATAAGTGTAAAATTTTAGCCATGCTTTAGATACACGTAACTAAAACCAGTGGATTACTTACCAAAGAACTCAAATGAAAAGGGGTCCCTTCCACCAAAAAACTCCCTGAAGACATCATTTGGGTTACGGAATGTAAATCCAAATTCAAATGCATTATCATGATGATTTCCACCTGAAATCAACAACAACAAAAAGTTAAATTTCGATTACCTTCACACATTCTTACTGAGAAGAAAGTTCAGGCCTATATGGTATTTGAATCATTTAAAAATATATGCAATTTCTAAAATTTCCCTTCCAGGTATCATTCAAGTCAAGTACACACAGTACTTTTTATGGCTGTTTCTCTGTTTTTAGGTAACAGTAATACCTTTTACAACAACTAGAAAAAGTGTAAAACAGTTGTAATCTACATTTTCGTAAGATTATACCAGAACAGAGAAAGCAAAGAATTGCTGATTGTGCACATACCTCCACCTCCATTTATTAGGCCTTCTTTTCCATATCTGTCATAGATGTCACGTTTTTTAGCTACAAGGAGAAGATGTACAACATGTCAGTAAATGGGTACATGGATTTTGCAGAAAAAGAAAAAAGGACTTATCTGGTATTCTCAGTTAAATGTCTTCTCAAAGCTGGTTTACTTAAAGTTCTGTCATGTAACTGCTGAATGTTTTAACTGAAGGTTTCCAAAGCAAGTTAGGTTCAGAAAGAACAGGTACTGAACCTCAGACTTGCTATCATTTAGGTCTAGAAGCTCTGGTCCTGTTGTATCAGAGAAGGTTTGGGATAAGGACAAACTTCACAAGGAAGGTCACCTTTAACAAGAACACTGCAATCATCTGCTTTACACAGTACAAAGCTTTTAGGCTGTAAAGGACCTCTGGAATTCAACCTCCTCCTCCACACAAGTCTAATCTGTCGGTCAGATCTTGCCTGAATAAAGCCCTGATCTCATCAATCTCCAAGAAAAGGTTCTGCAGTCTCTCTGGAAAACAGTTCCAGTGCTCATCCCATTGCAAGCATTCTTTTCCTTCTACCCAACTTACAAACCTTGACCAGTGCCTTTCCCTTTTATTGCTCAAGAACAAGCCCCCTGTGAGAGAGGTTATGAGAAGGGAAGAACAGTGTTTATATGAGTGACTCCAAAACCCCTAAAATTAATTATAACCACTTCTTCTAGCTTAATAATGGAGCATGAAGTGATGTTACGAAACCCCATGAAAGGATGTGACTCAAACTGTTTGCTCTCTTTTATTTTAGAAGGCATGAAATGACTATTAATTTCAGTGCAGACCAGCCTTACAGTATTCATGAGAAAAGGGAGAAAAATTAGCTCTATGTTACTGCATAGGATCAGATGGCACTGTTGGTACTGGAAGGGAACCTGAAGAGCTTAAAGAGGCAGACAGTTGGCTTACTTTGCTTTCACTGGTGTGGAAGTATCAGCCAAAAACCAGGCAGGGCATCTGATTTTAGATGCTCAATTTTACCATGCTTTTCCCACTGAAATCTCTTCAGTGAAAAATGTTTTAAAATTTAAATAGCATCACAGAAAGAACATGCAGTTACCTCAAACAGATGCTGCAAAGTAAAACACTTCTGACTAACAGGAATTAAAATTTTATATAACGGTCATCATCTCCAAATAACAGAAATTTTCAATAGGTTCACAGGCACACAAATCCCCAAAGGTTGCCACATTACCCATATTGCCTTTCTAGAAAGCAATTTTGAAACAAATGAGGTTAACCTACCCACCAATGTTAAAAGACCAAAGCAGTGAGGTAGATGAACTGTCAGGAGCAGGAAACAGCAACCTGAGGGCTCACAAAGGCCACGTTCATCTTGAAAAATGTTACATTTTTGAAACCACAAGGGAAGTGTGTTCGATGATCACCCAATTTCAGTATTCTTCGCTTATGTAACCTCTTACAAAACTATTCTTCTGCCAAAAATCTGTCTTCATTCAAGCCTGTAATGGTGTCAGAAAATTTCATTAGGTCTGCAAAGAGTTGACTGTCTCTCAGCCACTGGGCTCAGGATTATGGTATCCCTGCTGCACAAACGGTTGTTAAGACACCAGCAAGTTGGGATTTGGTCTAGATCCAGAAACTGGCAGCACTTTTAGATGTTCTAAAATTCTAGCAGTGTACTGTTTCCAAAGAACTTAAAGATCTGTGTAACAACCAGACCAGTATCCTATTTTTAACTTGCTCAAAAAAATCAGCTTAATAAGATTAAAGTACTCTAGAAGATAAGTATACAATGAACTAATGATAACTTAAGTTCTGTTTCTCCCATGTCAATTAAGTATCAAAATAAGCAAAGAAATAGTGTGTACTAGACTGCAGCTCCATAAATCAGGCTGAGGTAATCTAGAAGCCAATAGTGCTTTAAATATAGCTTTCCCATGCTCAGTGTCTCAGGTGAAATCAAGGACACTTCAGAAATAGCATATAGACAGCTGTAGTCAATTACAGAGGAAAATAATCAAAGTAGCTTAAATCACTTTGTTATGATTCAGACTGCTCTGCCAGAACACTGGCAAAAGTTAATGATACTCTTTGAGCACAGACGTGGGTGAACTGAACTGCATTCCTGCACTACATGGGTCAGGTTAAGCACCTCTCTCAGAACCATTCAAAATAAACACTATCACTTTCTGTATCACAGCTGACTGAATTTATGGAACTCACACAAACACAATCCAAATTTTCAGCAAGGTTTACAGTATGTTTGGGCTTTGTCAAGACCAGCTTAGTAGTTACAAGCAGCAGATGCAGTAGGTCCAACTACACACTTCAGAGTTGGCCTAGCCTGACTTACTGCATAAACACAGTAATACCCCTGTACTGATGGTAACATTGGCCTTCCCTGCTAAGATTAATTTTATCTTGGTATTCACAAACGTCTCTTCAGAAATTTCTGAGGAGGACCTGACAGAATTTCAGTTTCTAGAATAAAACTAGCTTGGCTGCTCATTTAGGGAGATCCTGAAACTTTTCTTTCAAAAATTTCTGCTTGCTCAGTTGTATCTGCAAGCTTCTTTTTTTCTCCTTTGTTTTGAAAAGCAAGTAGTCAAGTTGGATGGTAAACCAAAGTTACAATATCCTTTCAAAGCTTCATTCATCCACATTTTCAGTCTGATACCCAGAAAAGAGGAAGGCAATTCAAGAGCCCTTTTAAAATACCTACCATCTGATAAAACTTCATAGGCCTCAGCTACTTGTTTGAATTGCCGTTCTGCCTCATCTTTATTCTCTGGATTTTTATCAGGGTGCCATTTCAGTGCCAACTTACGGTACCTAAGTGGAAGGAAAACAAGGCACATTTTACTCTGAAATGATGGAATACGCTGTACAGACAAACAGCAAACGTTTCAAACAAGTTGTCAGGGATTAAAGGATTTGGAAATTCCTGGTGCTTTGTATCTTGCATCAAGACTGGCATCAACAGATTCTGCAGGTACACAAAGAACCATCGACTCAGATATGCTTTTAAGAAAAACATGGTCTGGGGTTCTTTAGTTATTTTCAAATTATTCCTGTGCATTTCTGATGATCAACATTTGGCAGATCTAAGCAAGACATTCCAAAGCATCTCTGCTATGGGCCTCCCTTAGAGCTCTGTAATTATTCCATACTACAGCCAACCATGGGCAGCATCGAGAGGGATCCGGAACATCTGAAGCCCCTGGTACAGTCCAAGCTGATAAAGCTCCAAGAACACCAGACACAGCAGCATCCAAACAGCAATGCCTGCTTTGACTGCTACACCTGCATTTTAGGCAAAGTGTTCGTAACTACTTAGAGGGGCAAAGCTAAGCTTGCACTCAGGGTGGTGTGTTTTACAGAGTCACCCAAGATCACTGTTCAAGTATTTGAGCTGACAAAGCAGCATGTGCAGGAATTTGCAAAAGAACAAGGGAGGACAACAAAGTGCAAATCCAGAAACTATGTAATTATATTTGTTCCTTAAAACAGGTAACACGTGGCAGTGGCACTTACGCCTTTTTAATGTCCTCTGCCGAGGCGTGTCTCTGCACTCCCAGCACCTCATAGTAATCCACCATCTTTTGGGGCTGTCTTGGTCACAACGGCTCAGCCTTTCAAGTCCTGTAACAACAGAAACTTATAAATGAAACTTGTCCAGCACAGCTGCTTCACAGAAGTCAGGTAGGAGAGTGGTATCTCCTAGTACCATACCTGACCTGAGAGAGGCAAAATTCAAATGTTCCAAATCCCCAAAATAAAAAAGTTTTATTTTAGGTCAACAAATCAAACAATTACTTTAACTCTGATTTTTATGTTCTTTAATCTCACTGAAGCACAGTACACAGACACAAAGGTAAACAGCGGTTCCTGGAACAAATTAAACCAAAAAGCCAGATTTAATCAGTATATTAATAAGAGTATGTGAATCATGGGTTTGATGCATTTATTAATAACTCTGAATGCAAAAGAAACCACATACTGTGTTCGCCTCATGTCATCATGACACCCATGTCATGTCCTAAGCACATATGAGCAGAAAAAAGGACCCCTCTCCAGGACATTACACCTCCACTGAGATGCTCCCTTCAGAAAAGCAACCTATGTGCAGCTCTTGGAAATCTAAAGCTCCACCTATTGATTACAATAAGCCTTTCTTGTACTCAGACCTTGACAAAAAATATGCACGTTGCCAAAGCTACTGAACAAACTTTACTTCCTTTATGTGCACCAACAGAAGCACAAGCCAGGCTAGACTGCTCCAACTGCAAGGTTAACCAACCAACTCAAGTACAAAGCCACTTTGTGTTTCTTAGTATAAAAGAATCAAGTCTTCACAAGAGTCCTAAGAAACCTACAAGTTAAAAGAAAAAAGCTATTTAAATACCAACAGTTTCTTCATTAAAGATTATTAGAGAATAATTACAAGGAGCACTCCAATTAAATGACCACTAAGATGAAGGAATCTTTCTAAAAGTTTCAAGAATGTTTCATCTCTTCCTGCAAAGGCTTCTTCTCTCCCACACTGTAACAAGTCTCCATTTCAGCAACACTCCAAGTACCTTTCCATCCTACCCCTGCTGCTGGTTTGCTGCAAGTTTTATGAACAAGGAAACACTGACATTTTCCATGAGTTATCAACCTGTTGCAGGCAAAGTCACCCAAATACACTCAGAACACAACAATACAGCAATGTATTAGTCACATTTTCTTATCTCGTGCATCAAGAACAAAAATTCAATGAAATAACTTCCCCCCACTCAAGTCATTCAGTGTTTTTCATTTTAGTCCAGGCAAAGTCTCATTTTCCTGTTTTTTCACATAAATGCTGAAAGAACCAAACATGATGTAGCCCAGTGAAATATTCTGAAACTAATTTACTGTACTAGTTTTACACATATCTTTCAGCATCCTGGGATATCATTACTGAGAGACTTCCTTTTAAAATAAATTGGTACATCTTCAAAGTATGTTGCTGCTGTAGGTTAAATCTTAATTGACTTTAATTAGGGATGTGGTTACACACACATTTCCTCAAACACCAGTCTGAGAGCTACCCTGCCGTGCTGCCTCCCCACTCCAAACTACTCACAGAGGTAAATGTACTGTAGGAGCTATGCATGTTTAAAACTTGGGTGGTTTTAGCAACCTACCTAACCATACAGTCCCACAAACATAGAATTAAAGTGTAGCAGGCAAACAGACCTCTAATTGACTTTGCCCTTTGAAAGAATCCCCACACCACAAAAACCAGTAAGGGTATAGTTAATACTGTGACCAGCACCAAAGGAAGTTGGGTGACATGCATTGAAATGAACATTAAGAATGCCAATAATAATACACTAATGGCAGGGTGCAATATGTAAACATACAGATTACCAAAAATATCCCAGAATATTTGCTGTTAGCAGGCCCCACTAGTTTTGCTGTTTCCCACACAAGGATTAGAACAGCTGGTGACACAGGGGAGGAGCAGGGTTAAGTCTGTTATCAAATCCCACAGTCAATCCTTATGAGCAGTAGCACATATGGAACATACGGTTCCAAAAAGAAATCAGAGGGGGGAATTCAGTACGAATCAACCTTAAGGCTAAAGGTGAGAGCCACTCCTAACAGGAGATACCAGCCTAAAACCAGTAAGCAAACAGCAGGAAGCCACAAGGCAGGAGCACAGACCGTACCACCAATTGTTTCTTCCATATTCTCCTTTTCTTAAATATGACTTGCATTAGCTCTCCTCTCAACTCAGGCACCTGTACTAGAGGGACAAGTTAAAACTCAAGCTTTGAGCTAGAATAAGCATGTAGAAAAATCAACTTGGATGGAAACAATAAATCACTTTTTTCCTAGAGAACTCTGTGCACACTGGTAGTCATGCTGATTTCAACGTGTATGTCTTTAAACACTTTGCTGTTTGTTTAAAAACAATGCTGAGTGCTGTTAAGTTCAGACTCAATACAGACACCAACATAAAAAACAGGAGCCTGAAGTTGGAACAAAAAATCAGTGAAGCAACATGACCAACCCTCAACAGATAACTCTGGCCCTAAAAAGCAACCCCTTCAAGAACAGAGGAATTATGTGTTCCAAAGATATGTCTGGGGCTGGCATATTCTGTCTTTAGTAAGCATGTTATTGTTCAGTTTTTACTTGCCACTAATACAGAGTCTGGAATTAAAACAAGCAGCAGCTCTCTAAAGAAAACAAATTGCTAATATTCTCCTTCTCCTGATCAGTCAGGTGACAGTAAGAGTTCATCTCTGATTTACTGTTATTTCCATCTGCTAGTTACCATAAAGCAGAAACTCTACACACCAACAAACCCCACTCTGCCCCTCAAAAAACCAACAATATTCACAAACTAGAAAAGACCTCTGTCCTTAATCTTTTCAGGACAAATTTATTTAAAATATTTACTTGATGAAAGCCACCATCAGCTTGTAAGGAAACAGAATAGGGATGACCATCAACCTAGACAATAAAGACAGCCAATTCACACACACACACACACACACAAATCAGTATTTTTAAGGCTAGTCAAAGATGCAAACCATATACCTCTCTGCAAAAAACCACTGAGCTACCCTAACCAAAATGACATGACAAAAATCTTCCAACACCAAATCTGTCACAGAATTTGTCTGCAAATATGCAAGGAAGGCTCATTAATTAGGCACTCAAGAGTTTTTCCCAAAGCCAGGAGGAAGCCAGCCCACATTTGCTGATTTCCCACCTCCATCTCCAGAAAATCTGCAAACTCTCAGAAAAAAAAGACAAGCAAAAAATCTCCAGCTGAAAGAAGTTGTTTCATGCCCTTCATGTTTGCTTGCAAAAATCTGTGGTTCCTGTGTTGGTAACTGCACTATGTTCTGCTATCAGCTACTCCAACTCCTCCTCTGGAGCATGAAAACCAAAAAGGCAAGTGTTTACGTGAACCAAAAGCTCCCATAGTTTATACATTTCTCAGTCCCCACAGAAGTCAGCTCTGCTCTGGCTTACCGAGCAGTGGCCCTGAACACTCGTACTGACTCAAGGCCACTGATAGAGGCACGTGATGAGACTCGAGCTACTCGCACAGCCCAGCCCTGTCCAGAGCTCCATCATCAGAGTTACCCTGAAACCACCTCATGAACCCTCTGCTACATAAAGACATGAGAGGCATTGCAGAAGACAGACATGAACAGAGCCATGAACTTTTGTAAGATCAGATGACAAAGAAAACCAAGTAATCAGATGCACAACCAGAAGGGATGACGAAGCAGCACCCCTCACTAAATATGGAAGGGAGGAAAGTATCCAAACAAGAAATTCTTGGAGCAGCCAGGAGGGAATTCAGACAGCAAGAGGCATGCAACTTTTGCAGTCAGCTTAGTCAGGAAAAGATACCTATTCCTGGCCATGGGCAGCACAGAGTCCTGAAAGATGCCAGAATAGCCCAAGCTTTGTGACCAGCGCAGTCACCTGGAGAGGCAGATGGAGCTCCAAACTCCTGATTCACGCAGTTCCAGATGCAGCTGGTCATCAACATCCCGTGCACGTCCACAGCCATCCATCCAACTGCTGTACCTGCCTGCTTGCCATGAACACATGTGAAGGATTGCACCCCACTGGCAGCACAGGAGGAATAAATACCCTGTGTCTCACTGCCAGTTCAGCTTGAACTTGTGTCTGACCTACTCAACAGCAACAGAGCAACTGAGAGATGTCTCTGGGAGGGTAACACACACCGAGGATCTTTGGGAATTGTAATCTGTGATTAAAAAATATGATTTTTCATATTCCAAGCCTTGCATTAGAAAGCAGTATGTGAGCTGGATCTGATGAAATTTTACACTCCTTTAAGTATGAACACCACAGTCATGTTAGTGCTGTTGTGTATCCAGGGCCATACAACGAATTCCAACAACGCACACTTTCAAAGTTTTAAAGTATTTCTTCATTTGACTTTTACACAGTTAAGACATCTTTGCTAATCTTTTCATTATTTACAGCCCAGTAAGTTCAGAGACATATACAAATATTCTCAACCTTAAAGTAATAAACTTTAGATGAAATACAGTCACTTCATTTGCTCACAAGCTACAGATTTCAAAAGCAATGCACGAACGTTAATCACTTGCCTTACCACTCTGAGTTACCCATCTCAAAGAGGGTAAATAAAGATGAACCGTAATACTATTTGCCAAGGCCTCCAAGACACGTTTGTACCAGTGGCCCCAGGAGCTCTCACTGGCTTGAAGAGGTCACTGCCTTCAACAAACAGACACTGGTTATAGAATCTGACTTCTGGTGTCACCAAAGACAAATCTCATACTATGATTCCTCAGAGCACAACACCACTCAGGCAACAAAGACATTCCCCAGCACAACTCATTAACACAGGAAGCCACATAAGTCCCAAAACCTTGGCCAAACCCCAAATAAAATCAAAATATTTGTGTCAGTTCTAGCTGCAGTACCTGGGATGTGCCATATGTAACTGAGCTGAGACCACGAGCAGTCTCTTGGCTGAACCCTCACAGACCCATCCTGCCAATGCTGTACCAGGGCTAACAGAGAAATGCCCACACTCTTCACCAGAAAATCTTTCTAAGAAGTTTAAAAGTGCCAAGGAACAAAGAGAAAGTTGCTTTAATTCTTACGAGCGCAATAACAGAGCAAGAAAACCTGTGTAAGTTTCTTATTGATTAATCTGACAAAGACACTCAAACAAGGCACAAACATTAATTTTCCCTCCCACTGATCTGTGCACAGTGCAGGGCAGATCTCAGCATATTAAAACCCTCAATATTTTTAACTTGCACTTACCTGAGCTTAGAAAAGCTGTCACGGTTTAACTTCACAGGTTCCTGAAATTTATTGTTTCACGGAAAAATGTAAATTCACCATACAATTAAAATTAGTAAAATGAACTTAAATAGCCATGTTTACACTCATCATTTTAATACTACCCCAGCATCCCCAGGAGATGAATCCAATAAAATGAACATTCCAAAAAGCTTAGTTTAATCTCATGCTCAGAACAAACATCCTGCTTCTATGTCAGAAAGCAGAGGGGATTTGGATACAGTTATTATTACACCAGAGGATGCCATTCATACAGGGAAAAGGCAGCCAGGCTGCTTTTTTTACCTTGCAGTTGATGCTCCATTTTAAAAAAGCCAATAGCAAAACCCCACCAGAACCAGAAAGGAGACACACCCGTACAAGGCTCTCTCACCCCGTAAGACAAGAAGCTACAAAGAACCTTCCCCACTCCCCTCCTCCCCAGGGGCAGCAAGACAGCTCTGACAAGAGCCACAGGACTCTGTTTCACTGCCTGGCACACAGAAAGCCTGTAGAGGGCAACAAGCAAGGAACCGTTAAAAAGAGTGAACCAACAAAAATGGAAAACAGGAGCAATCCAAAAATCTTCATCTGTGAAAGAAATGTAAACTGGCTAACAAAAACAAAGCAAGGAAGTTGAATAGGCCACCCTCCCTCCCTTGGCTGACACTCTCCTGCTTATCCACCTCATCTCTGAGCAGGCTCTAAACCAAGGGGCACTCATGCGGGAGCTTTCCTTAAAGCAAAGGAGCATTTTTCCAAAACACAACAACTCAGGTGTCCAAATTTGGAATTGGGTCACAAATATCTGCAGCACTGGCAGCCTCCTAAAGCTAACCATAAAAGGCTACTTTATACAAAGTAAAAATATTCCTACCTTGTTTTTAAAAATGCATGATCTGGGTTTGATTAAGCAATTAAAAACAGTGAAAGACTCAACCAAAAGATCAGGCCCAGAAAGCCTCAGACAAATAATCACCATCAGGTGATCCTTCAGGGAAAAGAAAACAGTTAAAAGTTTCTATACACTTCCCCTGGAGTATTTTTGGGTCATGATAATTTTGTTTAAGGCAAACAAAATAAAAAAAACCCAAACCCCAAAAGCTTCATTAAAGCAGAAAACAAGTTCTTTTTCAGAGGACCGACAATCTGTCATAGATTCAAACTACCTTTTAAGATAGAAAAAAATTTCTAATCAAAAGAGTTAAAGTTTTAATAAAAACCATTGCAATGTAGGTAGGAATTACTTCAGACTTACTAAATGAGCTTTAAGATTCTTTTTAGGTACTGAGTCCTCACCAGTATCAGTGGGATTTCAGTATTTATTCAGAACAAATACAAAACAGAAATGGAATCTACAACTTGTAACTGTAGGAGTGAAGTCATACACATGGATTATTTATTCCATACCAGTTAAATAAAACAGAAGAACAATAACGTTTTTATTAACTCTAAATATAAAAAAAAAATTTAACATCCATTCAAATGTATTTCAGCCAAAACAAAAATGTAGTTTAAACCTACTTATACCCTCAACTACAGTTTTATTATAAATCTATCCTGAAAGAAACAATCATCATATGCAAGATCCAACAAGTTTTGACAAAGCTCAGTAATTTCTCACTAATCCTTCCATTCCTTGAATAAGACAAAGGAAAAGCTGTTGACAGAAAACGCTTTCAGGACGCAGCTGACGAGGTTCTTCACAAATGCTATTACAGAAATGGAGCACTTCCTACTTAGGGAGCACAATGCTGGACTGTAAAACTTCACCCAGCTAAGCTGAGAATTGCGGCAGCGCATTCCCTTTGTGACAGCCCCGCTGACAGGGTGGGAAGCGGGAGGTGCTCAGGCTGGAGCGCAGGGCCCGGCCCGGCTCTCACGGGTGGCTGCGCTCGGTGCCCGACCCGAGGGGACATTTCGGTCGATCCCGGGCCACAACTGCGACACCTCCGGACACGGGTACGGCACAAGCACCGTCCTCACCCCTCCCAGACCTCACTGCACCAGGGTGGTAAGCACAGATGCAAAACAAACCAAAACCCAGGTATTTCTTTCCTCGGGACAGTCCACGCACTGTTAGGAATTCACACAGCCTTGACATTATGATGATGGTACATAAGGAAGGTGTTCCCTCTCTCCATTTACATTCCAAAACTTCTAGTGGATGAAAGAAAGAATGAAACTTCATTAGAAGAACTTCTAATGAAAGAAAGAATACAGTGATAAAGAAACATGTATATCTATTTAAAAATCAGTAGCAAAACACATTAGCCTTCTAACTAAAACTTGAGTGTTACACAGAGGTGATGCCTTGGAAGCTTTCTGCCAGTTCCAGCCACAATAAACTAGCAAACTGCATCAATCTAGCAAAGATTGGAGAAGATACCAGAGAGAGAAGCCATCTGGGTAAGAACATGTTATAGTCTGAAAGCACAAGTGCTAAAAACACAAGTCTGATGGAGAACAAGGGTAACCTTGAAGTTTACAGATAGAGAAATTATTAGTACTGCAGTTCAAACAGAGCTGCCAGTAAAAGTAGCAATTTAGACTTCTCCTCCACTATCTGAAAAAATTTAGTACTGATTTAACTTCCAACACTCTCTTATTGTCCACTGCGAAAGGAGCATGGGAGCCAAGAGGACAAAACAAGGTTAGACCAGTGTTGTGCTATAGTTAAAAGTCTGGTTGCTTAAAATTTAAAAAAAATAAATAAAAATTTTTTTTTAAAAAAAGAAATCACTGAGACAAGATCTGTAAACACATTTACTCACTGGTCCAAACAAATCTTCTTTGACAGCATAATCCATCAAACTAAATGGTTCTTTAACTACCAGGCTCTTGATCATCGGCTGAACATAAAATCCCTAACCAGAGTACAAGGATCTCAAAGGGTAAACAAAAATTAAGGTCATCAGGCAGCAGTGACTGCAACCTCTGCAGAAGGACCAGAGAGGCAGAGCCTTGCTTCATTCCAGCTGTTCCCTTTGTGTCAACACCTTGTTCTTAACACTTTCTGACACTTTATACCCTAAAAACCCCTGCGTTTGGTCTCTGATTCACTACGCAATGTCACAAGCCTGGCCACGTGCACATCAGCACTGCTATAAACTCAGCTTTTATGATGTTACTGTGTCTAAGTAAGAGTTTACTATTATCAGAATTTAAACCAGATTTGTTCAGTATTTTGAGCCACCTTTTCCAACACCTTTGTTAGCGTGGCTCATCCCTACACAGCACAGGTTTTCAGCAGCCATGGAGAGCTCCGACAGTAACACAGTTTGTAAGTGCTCCTGCAAACATCAACGCTGGCCGTAAATCACTTCCCAGCCCTCTGCCCCCACTGAAGTCCAGCAAATACTCACGGCAAACCGTGTTCCTTACCTGCCAGTGTCAGTTTTCAACTGGCTCAGAACTTGGCAACAGCGAGTCCAAAACACCCGGCCCGCTGCCGACCTCACCCTCAACAAACCTCGCCAGTGACCCTGCACTGAGTAATAAACACTGAGCACTTCACTGAACCGCCTCCACCACAGGGGAAAACACTGCCTTTAGGTCAGAATCATCAAGGCTGGAAGAGAACACCCAGGCCAGCCGTCCCCCAGCGCTGCCACTGTGTCCCTTAAGCCACTAAAGCAGCGCCAGGTACAGACACCCCTAAACACCGCCAGGATGACTCCAGCACCCGGGGGGACTCCATTCCAAGGCCCGATCACCCCAACAGTGGAAGAATGTTTCTGGTATCTAACCTGAATCCCCGGCAGGGACGGCCCCGCCGCAGCACCGCGTCCCTCCCTCCCTGCCTGCCTGCGGGAAGGAGGGCACGGCAGGGCCGCCCGGCAGCTTCAAGGGCTGTTCAACGAACCGGGGCTCGCACGCACCTTCTGGACGCTGAAACCACCGCGCAGGGGAACGCGGGATGTTTTCCCTCGCGGCAACGCGAGCTGGGACCGGCCGTGCCGGGATTCGCAGCTGGAGCTGCCCCGCCGAGGGCCGGGGGAGCCCCGGGACTGCTCCCTCCGCTTACCCCGCGATCCCCGCTCCCCTCCAGGG
>VWZD01012768.1:1899311-1978287 GCA_013396695.1 Sakesphorus luctuosus
GGGCGGGGCTTGGCTCGGGGGCGGGGCTCCAGGCGGGCACTGCATCCCGGTTGTCCATGGGGCGGTCTGTGCATCCCAAAGAGCAGCATCTGCTCCCTGCTCCATACAATCCTTGGAGTGGAACAGGCAGAATTGGAAGGGACCCACAAAGATTGTCGAGTCCAGCTCCTGGCCCCACACTGCACCATCCCCAAGATCCACACCATGTGCCTGAGCGTGTCATACAAATGTGTTTTGAACTCTTTGTCACTTGGTGCTGTGACCACTGCCCTGGGGGGCCTGTTCAGTGCCCAGCCTGCCTCTGGGGGAAGAACCTTCTGATATCCACCTTAAACTTGTCCTGACACAACTTCAGGCCATTCCCTCGGGTCCTGTCCCTCATGCCCACAGAGCAGAGATCAGTGCCTGCCCATCCTCTGCCCCTCACGAGGAAGTTGTAACTGCAATGAGGTCTCCCCTGTCTCCCCTTCTCCAGGCTGAACAGACCAAGTGCCCTCAGCCACTACCCATAAAGCTTCCCCTCCAGACCCTTCTCCATCCTCATGGCCCTCCTTTGGATGCTTTCTAATAGCTTAATATCTTTTAAATATTGAGATTCCTCCTGACCACTGCAGACACACGTGCCTCTCCAAGTAGTTGTGCTTATTACAGAGGGAGCAAGTGGCTGAGCTTCTGAGTTACAACATGCGAATGCTGGAGCAGTAATAAAATTTCAGTTCTTTGAAAAAGTGATGAGAAGCTGCCCCACAAAGTGCCCATCCCAGTGCCAGCTGCAGGGAAGATTGGAACTGAGCGCCAAGAAAACACAAAACTTCCCTTTTTTCGGGTGTTTAGTATATGGTAAATTACCTTAACACCCAAGTGATCTGCAATATTGGCTTGAGCTGTTGAAATGCCACAGAAATTGAACTGGCAGAACACTCCTTACCCCCAAATTGGCAGTGGCTCCCCCGGGCTAGGGAGGAGCTCCCTGGGCACTGGTCCTCTGACCCCAGGGCAAAACCCCACTGGGGTCCTCAGAGGGGAAACACAGAAAGCAATGCCCAGGTGTGCTGCTGAGGGAAAGGGAGAAGAAACAACTAATAATTTTCAGAAACTCTCTCTGCCTGGGTGAGTTTGGCTGCTGGAAGTAAGATGGCAAAATTTCTTCCCCCTTGTGCATCTTATTTTAGTCTCAAAAATTTGGGGTGTCCAGAGGATGGATCAGGCTCTTCTCAGTGGTGCCAGCGACTGGGACAAGAGGAATGGGCAGGAATTGATGCACAGGGAGTTCCACCTGAACATGAGGAAGAAACTTCTAAAGGGTGCAGTGACTGAGCACTGGAACAGATTGCCCAGAGAGGGTGTGGAGTCTGCCTCACTGGGGATGTTCCAAACCTGTCTGGACACAATCCTGTGCAATGTGCTCGAGCAGGAAGGTTGGAACAGATGACCCACTGTGTTCCCTTCCCACCTGAGCCGTTCTGTGCAAAAAGCAGTGCCTGGCTGTGGTGCTGAGGGAGAAAGTGAAGAAACAATTAGTAATTTTAAGAACTCTTTGAATAGGCAAGTTTGGCTGCTAAACATGAGATGACAAAATTTCTTCCCCCGTGTGTGTGTGGTAATTGTAGTCTCAAAAATTGTGACTGTGGCACAGAATTCCTCCGAGGGTGGATTCCTCCCTCTCCAGCTGGCACCTGGACAGAGTCCTGTGCTGGGTGAATGTATTGGAGCATCCTTTGGGTTATATTCAAGCACGTGGTTTTCTGAGTGTCATGACTGAGAGCAAAGTATAAGTAGCCAAGTTATTATTCTATTTTTAAAATGTGGACTTTGTCTATGCTTTAAATTGCTGTAAAATTATAATTCTTGCCCTTTATTTAAGAAGCGGAGGAGGCATCAATTTATAGATCACCAAAGTGAAGTTAGAGAGTTTCCACACATAAAATATGTGCTTCCCAAATACAGTCAATTAAAAGGCTACTCATTACTTAGGAGGTGTTTGTGTGGGAGTGTGGTCAGATCAAAACCACAAAAGCCAGCTTGGAATAAGGCATGGGAAAACCTACAACAAATCAACAAGGCAAGTAGTAGGACAACCCTAAGTATAGGCTTGGTGCTTTGGGGAAATACAAGCTTCAAAAGAAATACCATTCTGTGAGACTTGATGCTAAATTGTGGTCATGGAAACAAGTCTTCAAAATTAGATGGAGACACCTTACTCCATTATTAGTCTCTCATCAGCAAGTAGCTATGAAGTCCAAGTTGTTGATCAATTTGGAAAGAAAAAAAACAAACCCAAATGACTGGTAGGTTAGACAGGCTCTTCCTAACAGGCAAAGCTCAAGCCTTGGAGGATTCCCAGCCTGGCAAGTGCAAAGGCAAGCAGCAGGTCAGTACTGTGTGGTGTAGAAGGAGGTCATACAAAGTTTTGATGTAATGCTTTAAACATTTCTTGATGTGGAAATAAAGAGGTTTTTCCACAACCTTTCATAGCCAATGACGGGGAGAACAAAGTATGAAGAGTCCTAAAAATCTGACCTGCAGTAAACAAGAGCAGTGCATGAGGCAGTTACTTTGCTTTGTTTATAGAGCAGATTTTATATTAAAGTTAAGGTATGATGGATGCCAATCATAAAATTTTCTATTTATCCACACAAGCACAACATGGCAAAGAAGTATGATTCCATGGGGAATTACAGGGTTGAAATCAAAACACTGTCCACATCAATGCAACCGGGACTGTGGCTGCTTTAACTCAGTTCTTATCATCACATTAATTTGCCCATAGACTTTCTAGCTCTGTTCTGACTCTAGACAGGGCAGCTCTCCACTAGAACCCTTCTGATATAGGAATAATATTTGGGAAGACTTAGAGACCAATTTGCATTTGGAGAGAGAAAGGTATGAGAAGGTAAAGTGCTTGGTCACAGGTGAGAGCAGGGTGAGCTGTATGAGATGCAGTTTGACATTTTCTACAGCAAAACACTGAGAATGTAAATAAATGTTTCCAAACAAATGTGTGTGTGTGTATATATATATATATATAAACCCTTATGTAATTATTAAAAAATCCAAAATATGTTTTGTTTCATTTATGCTTGTCTTTGAAGTGGGATACAAAGACATTTCCTCAGACTTTACAGAGCAGGTAGTTTGCAGAGCCACCAATTACAAATATCATTTATTAGGGAACCTCTTTTTTTTTAACTTATGATCTTTGATAGCCAGATTATGCCTAACACTGAACAATAACTGATTAAGTTTTAAAGGTTTGCTTATATTGTGCAGGGTGTTTAATTTTTTGTTCTCTGTGTTGCAAGGAAAGGCAGGTGATTGCAACAGACACAGCCCCATGGCCAAACCCACCAGGAGAGGTACTGCAGGGCAGACTGAAGCACACACTGCAGAGATCCAGGTGAGTGTGCCAAGTCAGCACCCCCAAAACTCCTGTGGAAAAACAGCGTGACCCCAGCTCGTCCCCAGCTGACCTGAGCTGGATTCTGCAGAGCCGCTTACAGGAATCTCCCCAGTGCCCCAGTTCTGAGAGATTTACCACCTGGCACTTGTGAGCGCCAGGTCTGGTGAGCTCTGGAACTGCAGACAGACAGAAGCCGCTCCCAGCGTCTCTGCAGGACGCAGACAGGGGTTCCATCAGCTTGGTGACACTGCGGAACAGTGGGACAGAGGTAGCAGCTAAGGGATTTCTACTAATATCTCAAAGTCTCACGTGTGGAGGGAAGTCATTCCAGAGACTCCAGGCTGAGGCTGCCTCCAACTCAGCACGCACCAGGACTGCTGCTACCAAAGGGAGAAGTTTCTGCCTCCCACCTGTGGTTCCAGCTCCCCCTTGTTGGGGGTAGATAATCTTGGTAAATGACCATGCATTCCATCTGAAGTCAGCTTGACAAAATTTAATGCACAGAAACACTTTACCTTGTGTCACAAGTTCTCAGTAATTTGGGGAGTGCAAGACTAACAGGAAGAATCTGTAAATACATTAACAGTGACAGATTTTTACCCCCTTGGATCAGCTTCCTGTAGAATTTAACAGAAAAACATTTCAATAATTTCAGAACATGGTCTTGTTTTCCTGGCTTCTGTTAAAACTTGGTTGTAATACTGCCAAGGTCATGGGTTCAATTGCCTATGTGGGCCATTGACAAGAGTTGGACTTGATGATCCTTGTGGGTCCCTTCCAGCTCAGAATAGTCTGTGAGAACAACATTGCTTGTAGGTGAGCAGTGAAGGAAAGGCTGCTGTGCCCGGTGCACTCCTGGCCTTAGCCCCAGATGGCAGCACACACGTCTCTTACCCCTCCAGATCTTCAGTGAGTCACCTCAGCTTCTAGGATTCTTTCAGGATAATGTGATCTTACGCATCAAGGGAGTCAGCAGTGCTTCCCGACTTCCTTAGTCCCCCTTCCAGTCCTGCATCATTTATGAAGGTGTTGAAGAGAACTCAGGCTTTTGCTTACAAAGAGCAGTCCAAGATGGAGCCCTGTAGAACTCCACTAGTGACAGGTCACCAGCCTGATGTCACCCCAGTCACTGTCACCCTCCGTGCCTGACCCCTGAGCCAATTGCTCACCCACCAGATGATGTGTTCATCCAGCTGTGTGCTGGGCAGTTTGTCCAGAAAGGATATTGTGAGAGGAAGTACCAATCCAAAGCAATCACATAAGTGGCTTCACTAACATGTTTAATTAGATCTATTTATAGGACTAATAAAACTGAAAAGCTTTTAGATTAGGAAACCTTCAAAGGTATTTGCAAAAGTATAAAGTCAAAGTGTTCTATGTTTTTATGGCTAGCTGCTTGCAGCAGAAGATAAGGAGCGTTAAATCTGATGTTGCTGGCAGTGCATCAACGTTCCAATAACAAAGCTGATAAGGTCTGGTGGGTCTATCAAAGCTGGTATCAAAGATCCAGGCAGATCTGGGCTGGTATCCAGGTGCTGAGTCATGAGTCAGAATAAACTCTGTTATTGAAGGATCTTCATTATTCAAGAACTTGCAACTCTCACCTGGGAACATGAGGCAAAGGTGTGGTTGGGTTGACTTCTCCTGACTTCAGCTGTCTCAAATTCAAGCATCTGGTTTAAGGCCACTGGATAGGAAGAGGGAGAGGAGGAGAGGGCACCTCCAGGGCACAATTCATTCCACCCACTTTGGAGATGTATTTTAGTAAAGAAGGAACTGCTCAGCTCCATCCCTGGGCTGCCTTTCTTCATCAGAAGTGCCTCAACAGCCACCTTACAGATGCCTGAAGTTAAGTGAGACGAATTCAGGCCTAACTGGTAGCTATAACCTAATGATGGAAATAATGTGGCAGCATTCCAGGAGGTATTAGCAATTCACATAGTTCCCAGATTCTTTTTTTAAATCATCTCTCATGATTTATGGAGGTCAATTATGAAAAGCACATCGGGACACAAAAAATGCTTAAAAATGCTGCATTAGAGAGACATTAATATTAGTCCTGTTGAGGTGGTAATGGCTGTAGCCTTCCCAGCCTGCTGCTCTGCCCTGCTGCTTAATGCATCCAGTTTTTCTATTTACAGATTTACAGATTTTATCTTTGGTATTAACAAAGAATATGAGCATATGTATCAAAGACTGTTCTCATGTCATTTAATTACAGTATTGCTGGCAAAGTAATTCTGGAAAGTGCCGCTTAATTAAATACAAGCATTAACTTTTTGCTGATAGCTTATCAGAAACAATTAGACTTGAAATATGGGCAATACACCTAGCATTTAAAACTTTCAACAGAAGCATTAAAAGCACAAAATAACCAATTTTCATTAGCATTCTCCAGTGTTTTTCTGCCGAGCACAACCTCTATTTTTATGGGTACAGTGCTTCTTGAGCAATCTAGAGGCTGCGAGTTTATCTGGATTCCTCTTTGTAAGCAAAGGCCTGAGCCAAGTGGATGCTTTGGAAAGTGGTTAGAGTATTTCAGCCTAGCTGGTGGTTTTGCCAATTCCTCCTGGAGCATCAGATGTATTCTGCTGATTATGTGGGGTCTGCAGACAACAACCCAGGAGCTGTTGCGGGCAGTCAAAAGATTTCACAGCTTGTGCCAAGTGCTTATTCCTTGCAAGGACAGCTTGATCAGCATTTATGTTCATTAACTTCATCAGGGATATGCTTTCCAATCTGTGTACCAATGCCAAATATTAGTTAATTCTATGTAATTTTTCATCAATAGCCAGATAGATCTACTAGATAATTAGACTTAAAATATCTCTGCAGAACTCTGAGCTCTGCTGCTGTTTGCCTGAAAGTGCAGAAGGGGAAAACAGCTAGCAGAGTAATGAAAAGAATCATTCTTAATGTAATGAAAAGAATTATTTTTAATTAAAGACACAAGAGCTAGAAGAAAACAATTCCTTCAGAAGGTTTGTTTGACAACATACAGCAAAACTACATAGCAACTGGGGAGAGATGCTTTTCCCAGGTCTAACATTTGGGCAAGCAGCAGTAGCAAGATGATCCTGAAATAACACCATCTGGTGAATGCCTGTTTCCTTCTTCAGCAATCAAGAACTATGTGTAACTATAAACAAAGAATAAAATAGAAATAATGCAAAACTACTTTTTAGTTAAATGTTACAGAGAACGAACAAACAGCTGCTCTGGGAATGCAGAAAAGAATGATGTTAAATATAGCAGGACATTTGAGAAAGCTGCTTCTATAAATACATTAACAAACTCTGCAAAGAGAATGTGTGTTTTCTATGGAGCTGTGGACAGGGAAACTTAGTCCCAGACTGGGGAGCAACTATTCTGACAATAAATGTCACAAGAATTTAACCATCATGTAAGAAAGTTTATCCCCTGATGGCATGAAATCAATCTGCAGGACATCTGTGCCTGCCTTTATGTCCCATCGGTGCCTGTCAGAATTCCCATGTTTCTCCTGTGTGACTGTGACGTGCTTTCCTGGATTCTGGGTTACCCCCACTCTAGAAAACAGCCAAATCACAGCAGTCCGTCCAAGAAGTTGCTCTTCTAGATATTTGATCCTGTTGGTGGCAGGAGAAGTGGATACACATTTGGGTGATTTAACATTTAGCACTAGTCCCATGTTTTTTGCATCAATGTTTAGCATTGTATCTATAAAAAATAAATGTGAAAATAATTCAGAGCTCAGTTTTTATGGAGTCTGCTATTTCATGTCAGTAACAGATTTGCAGAATCCTTGAAAAGTCAGAGCAGCACTACAAATCAAAAAAGTAAATCCATAAAATCTTAAATCAAACCGTATCTGGGAAGTGCTACTGATTAACAACTACAAGCATCTGACAAGGAAGAGTGTTAGTGTTGTTGGTCCCCAGTCACATCAAAGTCCAGAGAAGTATTTTGAAGATGCTGCTGTGTTCAGCAAGAAAGATGATTAATGTTTTGCAGTACATGTCATATGAGGGGAGGCTGAGATAGCTGGGGCTGTTCAGGCTGGAGAAGGCTCAGATTCCTTAGTACCACACACTGACAGGACAAGAGGCAATGGTAAAAGCTGGAATACAAGAAATCTGTTTAAAAGTAGTTAGAAATGCTTTATTGCAAAGTTCATTGAACACTGAAAGCAGGTTGTCCAGAGAAATTGTGGATTCTTCATCCATAGAGACATTCACAACTCCAAGAGGCAAGGTCACAGAATCACAGAATATGAGTTAGAAGAGACCAATGAGGATCATCGAGTCCAACTCCTGGCCCTACACAGAACCATCCCCAAGAGTCACACCATGTCCCTGAGAGTATCACCCACACGCTTCTTGAACTCTGTCACTTGGTGCTGTGACCGCTGCCCTGGGAACCCCATTCCAGTGCCCAACCACCCTCTGAGGGAAGGACCTTTTCCTAATATCCACTCTGAACCTGCCCTGCCACAACTTCAGGCCATTCCCTTGGGTCCTGTCACTGGTCACCACAGAGATCAGGTCTTGAGCAACCTGCTGTAGGTGACCCTGCTTTGTGCAGAGGGGTTGGACTAGGTGACATCCAGACATTCCTGCTGACTTCAACCATTCTGTTCTTTCCAATGGATTCAACTGACAGAACTTTATACACTTGTTGCCTTGTGTTGTCTCTCTACACACTCAAGAAACTTAAAGAGCTTTCCAGGCTACCAGATACATACTGAAAAACAGGCAAGATACCTGGGCATTTGCTTCTATTAATGCTACAAATTATGAAATGCCCTAAAAGATGTGTTTTCTGGTTTTTTACCACATTTTTAGTGGCAGGTAAGGTGAAGCATATATGGGGCTATTTTTAAGTATTCAAAAATAAAAATGCACAATACTAATTTTATAAATACTACAGTGGAACTAAAAATGTATTTAGCAATGAAAAGAAATACACAAAGGGAAGCAGATAATTTTAATTATCAAAGGAGATAAAAATGAAACTGCACCTTCAGAGGAGCGAGCCCACATATCTGCTAAAATTCCAGAAGCTGAGAGAGGTGTTTCTGTATGTGTTTGCTGACAGAGCAGCATTCTTCACAATGAATTACAGCTTCTCACGTTTTATCCATGGAGTTCTGTTTTTCCCAAAGACTGAAGAAGTTTTCCCAAAGCACAAATGTGGTATTAGCTATATTGTTGAGAGACACACTGAAATAATGCTAAACCTCTGAGCTGCAGCTTGGCTGACAAAGTGGCAACTTCACAGCTTGAAAACTGAAGGTACAAATCACCCTAAAGCAGCAGAATCACAGGACAGTGCAGGTTGTGAAAGATCTCTAAGATGATTGAGCCCCAACTCTAACCCAGCACTGCAAAGTCCATCACTAAACCATGTCCCTGAGTGCCACAGCCACACACCCTTTAAAACCCTCCAGGGACAGTGACTCCACCACTGCCCTGGGCACCCAACTAGTTCCAACAGCAGTAACTTCAAGACCATTGAGCAGTTAATATGAGCTTCTTTTAGAGCCTATTCAGCACTATCAACCTTTAAAAAGAGAATGCCCAGTTTACTGCAAAAAATGAAAGGAGTGTTTCAGCATAGTTTCAAGAAAACTCAAATTATTTTATTCACAAAAGCAGAAGTCAATAAAAATATAGATATCCTGATCAGTTTCACAGACCATGTTCATTTCTTCTCTCCTTCACTGACAGGCAAAGCATCATGAAAAAAAAGGTAACAAGCATTTACATCACAAACCATTATTAACACAGATTCATGTATACCAGCAAATGTTGTAAAGTTTTTGCATATAATTATAAATACAAAAAAAAATTACAGGTCCAACAAAATATTCTTCTGTTGTTTTTTTCCTTTTTTTTTTTTTCCTGTGCTGTACTATTTTTCAATGGTGAAAAGAGCATGTGCTGTCTCACTGGCATTTAACAGTTTTTGGTATAAACTGAAATTTATGAGCTCAGTGCACTTAAAATGTCTTCTGTGAATTCCAAACCCCCTTATCGGATCCAATTAGGATGTTTGTGCTATATCACTCCAGTGGTGCCAAAAAACTGCCCACATTGCTACTAATAGCATCAGGAAGCTCTTTTTCTTTTTTTAAATTATGGAGCAGCCCACACAGAAATAACTTAAGGTATCTTCGTTGTTTAAATCAAACTTTGTCAGCTCAGTGTTTATGCATGAAACCAGAGGAAAATCCTTCCTCTTTCATAGAGATACAAATGCCCCCTAGAAATCATGAGGGAGTTTTGTGACATTTATGCCAGTCTAGTTTTCAGGACCATGATGGAAGACAACCAGCATTAAGGAACAAGGCCTATCATTTCTGTTTTGGTTTGTTGTGGTTTGTTTACTTTTTTTAATCCAGCTAATAGGACTAAACCCCTACCTGGCAAAATTCTCATATAAACAGACCAAATGCTACTTTTATTTCTTTATTCCATTTTTAATGCCTTTTAATTTTGTAGAGATGAAAAATTTGCAACCTCTTCCATCATATAGACCTTGACAAAAATGTTTTTAGAGCAGGTTACAAAATTATAAACCAAAATTTATTTGAAAACAAAAACCAACTATAAAATGCTGTCATTCTGAACTAGGAGGATGAAACGCTGTAGTAGAGAAATTAAGGGTTGTTTTGTACAGGAACCAACCCCAAACCCATAATTATAACTGCTCTAATTCTGACTGCCAGATCTACAAGAATATTTCAGGTTAGTTGCATGCAGAGTGCTTACTGCCTCTGCCTACCTAAACTCTGGGAGCATCACAGCTGGGAGGCAGTTTGCTCTTCTGTTAAAAACCAGAAAATCCACTTTCATACAGAAACAATTCTTGCTACAATAAGTGCTATGAGAGATCATTTTGACCCCCAGCTCCTCAGAATATTACTATGTGCCTGTGTTTCTCCTCATACCTTTATCTCCTGCTCCTTAAAATATTCAGCAAGAGACCATGGAAAATCAGGAACTCATGATTTATCCTGACTCTCTGAAAACAGCTGGCAGAACAGTAAGCACTGGTTGCCAAAGGACAGCCCCTGCTCCTCTCACTGCAGTCTGGACACTGAGGGAGGTGAAGCTGCAGCAGCAGCACAGACCTCCAGCTGAACACCTGCAGAGAGATCTGGGCTGCAACTGCTCCCAGTGACTGCCACTGCCAGAATTCCACACTCAATGTACAGAATACACAAACAAGGTCACTGAGTGATATATATCTAAGAAATAAAATGTCAGAGCATTTTCAGCAAACTCAAGCTCTCTGTGGAAGTTTCCTGCAATGACACTTCTCTGCAGCTTCCCCCAGCCTGAACTCCCTGTCGAACTTGCTGCTTCCTTGGTCACAGACAGGAATAGTGTGCACTGTCTCCTTTTCAAAAGCAGAAAGCAAAGGTTACCAGTTACCAGTACTTGGCATGACTCCAACACAATCTTCAAAATACAAATATTTAATAGAAAAATTTAATTTAATTTTACAAAATACAGATACAACACTACCCAATGTAGCAAAATAATGGAATTGAAAAATAATTTCAAAATATTTAAAGCATTAGGTCCTAAAATAAATAATGCTATCTAAAATAAATGTTCAGGTTTTGCAATTAGGAGGAGGCAGTTCCACTATTACTGATCTCTTTTTCAACTTCTTTACAAGTTCCATAATTTATGTAGAAAAATATACAAGAAAAGAATTTGGGATAAAGAATAGGTTGGGTACGTAACACTTAACATAAATAAAAAGCCTAAAGCAAAACCAAAAAGAAAACCAATTGTTTTATTTCTGTACATCAAGACTACAAATAGTATTGTAACACTTCATTTATTACCCAAATTAAGAAATTATACATTTTTATATGGTTACTAGTAAACATCTTAAAATCACTCATTTTTCCCACATTTAAAAGGATATTGCTGGTTACTGCTTATTAAATAGGAAATCCAGAGGAGTTTCCAGTAACAGCAAAATATTTTTTTGCATAAGAGATGAATACAAATTTGATTGTAATTTTTGATGATTTAAAATATAAAACTAAAGTTCAGAGGGATGCACTGATGAATCTTACAGTCTGAACTACAATTCTTTTTACACTGACTGCAGTTTGCATACGAAACCCTACGATGTGCCTACTACTAGAGGATCAGCTCCTTCCATATGAAAGAAATTTTTACCCCAGTTATCAAGTTGTATTAAGCAGCATATTCCCACTTACTTTCCTCAGCAGAAATACTGCAGGGAAAAGGATATAAAAGCTGTTTAATTTAAAAAAAAATGTGATTAGTGTCTATGGTACAGATATGGTATTTAAAATGGAAAGAAATGATAGGGAAAAGGAATGTGAACACTACAGGCTTCAAACATAAAAGATAAAGCCTGGTAACTTTGGTTCAAATAATTTTAATAATTGTTACACGTATATTTTCCCAAAGTGATGATTCCTGTATGTACTTTGTATGCAATAGGAATCTGATTCATTTAAAACAAACAAACCAACCAAAAATACCTGTACGGGGACAAAAGACAAAAACGGAGCAGAGAAAACCACAGAGAAAACCTGTATACTCACATCCATTCAGAACAGTGTCCAAGTGATAATGATGCAGCCAAATGTTCAGCTTAAAGTAATGTGAATCCTATTTCTTCAAGGTGCTTCAGAAAGCATAAGTATAATATTACACCCATTCAATCTCAGTGCCTACCATCTCGAGGGAAGGTAGTATAAAACAAAATCGGTTCTGCAACAACTGTCACTGGATATGCTGAGTTAGAAAGGACCCACGAAGATCATAAAGTAAAACTCCTGGCCCTGCACAGGACCATCCCCAAGATCCACACCATGTGCCCAAGAGAATTGTTCAAAAGCTTCTTGAACTCTGTCAGGCTCAGTGCTGTGACCCTGGGGAGCCTGCTCAGTGCCCAGCCTTCCTCTGGGGTGAAGAACCTTTTCCTGATACCCAAACTAAACCTGCCCTAACACAACTTCAGGCCATGCTGTTGGGTGTGTGTCACTGGTCACCACAGAGATCAGATCAGTGCCTGCCCCTCCTTTTCCCCTTGCAGTGGGGTCTCCCCTTTTATAGGCTGAACAGACAAGTGATCTCAGCCACTCCTTATGTGGCTTCCCCTCAAGGCCCTTCATGATTTCACTGCCCTCCTTTGGACACTCTCTAATAGTTCAATGTCTTTCTTATATTGTGGTGCCCACAACTGCACACAATACTCAAGGTGAGGCTGCCCCAGTGCAGAGCAGAGCAGGACACTCCCCTCCTTTGCCCAGCTGGTGATGCTGTGGTTGATGCCCCCAGGACAGGCTGGCCTTCCTGGCTGCCAGGGCACTGCTGACTCATGTCCAATTTGCCATCGACCAGGACCCCCAGGGCCCTTCAGGCAGCTGGTCTCCAGCCCTTCATTCCCCAGTCCACACACACATGGGTTGCCCTGTCCCAGGTGCAGAATCTGGCATTTACCCTTGTTAAACTTCACACAGTTGGTGACTGCCCACCTCTCCATGACTTGTAAACAATTCTACAAGATAAATAAAGATGTTAGGTTACCAGTAATGAGCATTTTCATCCTCAGTTCTGGGGTATCTGCAAACATCTGCTTCCCTTCCATTTCAAAGATTAATTGCAGGATGTTAGCCCTGTCTCATCCCAATGCACTACACGGTACACAACTTTATTGCCAGTTTGTAAAATTATTTATGTTTGAACAGCACAAAGCCAAAGCTTTTTCTTTGGTTAATTTCACTGAGATGTCACTGTTCTTTAAATGTGCTCCTTCTTCACATAAACACAGAAATCAGCCACACTGCACACGGCATTCATGGTTCTGAATCATAAAGCAGTGTCAACATCATACTCAGTAATGAAAGCTAACTAAGAAATCGTGTTTAGAAATGAAACTTATTTGAGGGCATTTGATAAGACACAAGAGCTGCAAAAATCTAGACAGAATTCCCTTAAAACTGCTTGGGTATGGGTGCTGCTTATAGAGTAGGCACTGGTTAGTTCCTCTGCAGATCATCCAAAAAAGCATCAGTTCGACTCAGCTTAATTCAAATCCAGCAGCACATTCAATGGCATAGAGAAGTTTGCTTCTCATCAGATTCTCGTCATAAAACTCAGGAAGCTTCAGCAAGTTCATGCAGGTACTGGCAGTAGGTAGCCTGTCCAAATCAGATCCTCCATTGTGAATGCAAAATGCAGGATATAACTCCTGGAAAATGCAACAACAACAACAACAAACATATCAAAACAACATCTACAAATCAAAACCTACCCTGCAGCAGCTGGCACACATTTCTAGGAAGTCAATCACCAGATTAACACACACTCAAATGGCATTTTCTTTCATTCCTGATAGCACCAAACCCACTCGTGAATTGCATAGTGCCTCCCTCTACCCCGTCCCCACCAAAATCCATTAATTTGCAAAACATAAAGCAATTTATTTGGGTCTAAGGAAAATATAATGATTTGTTATTGTTTGTACAGTCTATCATACAAATTTACAATGCTACAACAATGTAACATTCATGTGTATAGTAAGTAATGATATAACCTTGTCAAACCCTGATTATTCTCCTGATGTGATAACTATTGATCTGAAGAACCCATTTGAAAGACATTTTGTATGTAATATTTGCTTTAATATAATCCATTTTTTCTCTTCTGAGAAAGAGCATAGTGAAAAATGTATTTATTTGTTAACTCTAAAGCACTGCTTTTGCTGGCAAGATAGTATTCATTTTATTAAATGCTTGCCTGAGGTAAAAAAGTTCTGATTTTAGAAACAGGAGAAAAATTCCAGCTCCAAAGGCAAAAGGTCAATGAGATTCTAAGCTAAATTATTGTTCAAATGGAGGCCTTAAAAGTATTTCACAGCTAAAATGCTGCATTTTTAGTGTTCCTTTCAAAATGCTAATTGAATTCCCCTACTTTAGCTTTAAAAATGGAAAAATGGAGTTCTAAATTGAAATGTCATGCCAAGGGCACCATTTGTTGCATAATTAAATACTGTACAGCGGGAAACTGCAATAGTTTGGAAGTGCAAAGTATCATCAATTTATTATGTGACCTGATTGGAACTTAACAATTTTCAACCACACTTTAATGATTTTTTTTTGTCTGCAACAATGACATTTATTAAACTTATTAAACTTTAATTAGCTTTAGTAAATGTTATTCCGAGCCTGACTCTGGCAGTGAAAGTTTAAAATTTTTAAATGATGCAAAGCTAGACTGTGCTATCTATAAGCTACAAATGTCAAGACATTTCCTTATCTTAAATTAACATGTACTAACTTGAAGAAAACGTGCCAGTCCCAGAATATAAAGCACACAGATCTGAGAGTGAGAACCAGAAATCGTGTTTCTCTCAGAAAAACCACAGTACAAGCACATTACAACAGTGCAAACGAATTTTGAAGATCCTTTGTGTTAATGTCTAACATCAACATGAATACATTCAGTTATTTGGCCAGTAATACTCAGTGCTCCTGTGGGTTCACACTCTTCACCTGCAAAGCTCAAAACAACAGACTGTTGTGGGCTACCAAGACACTGCTGATGGAAATACCAGTTACCCACTTCCTTTTCTGGCAAACACTTCCTGGCAAGCCTCTGGGTTGCTGGTAAATCCCTACTAACAAGATCTTACTGCAGGCACTTCCATTTTTGCCTAGCCAAATATGTTTAAATCAGTTTGGGGCCCATCTCCCAGGTGCACACACAAACTTCAGCTTTCCACATTTGGCTGTGTCACTGTCAGCCTTAATATTTTTAGACTTTGGATTCATTTCCTCCATCTCTTCAAACGTCACACTGGCTGCCTCAAAGCTCGGTACCTACATCTGCATTTCCTCCTCTGCCCTTGTAAATAAAGAGGGATGATAACAAATGGAGACTTCTGTTTAACTGATTTCCATACAGTTGCTTCCCAATTCTGCCTCTTGGCCTCATCCCACAGTTTTCTGACTGTCCTTCCTGCTGTCCTGTTTGTTCCTAGAGAACTGTACAGTGACATTCATGTGGACTTGAGGAGTTTAGGAAAAATGCTTGCAAGCTTTTAAATAATCAGTCACATAAATCAATCAATGAATACTCTAGACAGGATTCATGTACTTTAGCAGCCATGTCCATTGTCTCCATATCCAACTCTATGGACGCCCTTTACTGTCAAAGGTGATCTAGTTAGTATGTTTTGTGGAGTCTAAGACATTTCATTTCATCCTGGTTGACACATGCAGCAGTCAGACAAATTACCATCTGAAAGTGCCAGTTCCTCCCCATGCTGCTATCCACATGGTAACACCACCACACTGAATGTTCCCACATTTTAGAGGAAATGAGGTCCACAGACAGCTCTTAACCAAAATTTTGCAGCCCAGTGAAACTCACGGGTAGAAGATTCTCAGAATTTAGTTTCAAAATGTGTTCACCTTGCCTTGGCCTCTCCTTAGTTTTATGAGCAGTAGACAAAAGCTTTCTTCATACTTAAACTTCCTTATAAATAGAAATCTGAAGACAGCAGCAAAATATTTATCTACAAAGGGTAATAAGCTGTGACCTAAAAGCAGGTAAATGCAAATTAAAACATAATACATATCCTACTTCAAATGGTTAATTTAAGAGGTTCATATTTAACAGCTGTTTTTATATCCTCATTTCTCTTTTGCCTGACTTGAAAGACACTATTCTTAACTCAACCTGCAATTCTGCTTCTGCTCAGGAACATGAGATGGCAGCAAGGACCTTCCATGACACACAGCAAATGCTCTGACCAGTGGGTTTGCAGGTTTTGCAGTTAAAATAGAAAACAACAGAGTAGCACTTCATTTAGTATTTGAAAACTATACTTATTATACATGCAAATGCAAACATTGAAGCTGTTTTTATAGTGACTGAGGAATATTCTTCTCAAATTGCAGATTCCTAGACAAGAAAAGCTTGGATCAGCACCTCAGCATTTACAAAACCTTGCCTGGGAGTGAGAGGACACGCACCTTAAACCCCAGAAGAGGCGGTCGAGAGCAGCTTGTAACGAATTTGAGTAGTTTGCGTTTCTCTTCATCAGTGAAGCTTTCAACAACTCTCCAGAATATTTTAATTACCGGATGGTCTGCTGTGTAGCCACCTACAATGAGATTTAAATGTTTCAGAGGTACAATAGTTTCATGTAAGAAATAAATTCTTCAGAAAACCTAGCATCAATTTTGAAAAGTTTGGGGAAAACACTGTAACCAGCAGTTACAGTATTATTGGTGCTAATTTCCAGTATCTACAGATCTCTCATCACTGCATTTTCAGCTTCATTGCTTACCTATGGCTACTATATCCCTTAGCTTCTTAATTGAAGTTTTCTTCACTGAATGCTATTTTAAATGAATTTTATTTAGTTTACCTAATAACTCCAGATTACTGCATTTTACTTCAGGAGTGCACAAAATCTTCACAACCCAGGATGTTACTGAATGAATCAACTTATCCTGAAGCAAGCCCAGATATGAACTGATGATTTAGTAGCTACTTTTTGACTACATTCATGATAAAGCAGGGAAAAAAATGAAGATACCTTGCACTTCTCACAAGGGAAAAAGACGAGTTCTCTCCTCAGACTATCTGAGAAATAGTAAGTATCTGAATGTGGTGATAGAAACAACTATCCCAAAGTCACTTGTAAACTTACTTTCAGGTTAATCAGACAGAAGCATTGTCTAACTTTAATTTAGAAAAGGAACATCCTCTAATTATCCAGCGATAAAGCTGCTTGTAAGTGTGTGAATACAATCCACTGCATATCCCTATTTCCCAGCATTTATAAAATTGGGTTGTAATTTTAGCCGATCTTCTGAAATTCAGGCCTGTCCACAGAGTTTGGCCAAAGGTAACAAGAATGACCCTTTAACTTTTTCTTACAAGCTAGGGTGAAAAGGAAGCTTATTTATTCCCAAGTCAGTAATAACACATATTTTTATTTAAGCAAAATATGCTTACCTGAATAATTTGTGAAAGATTTAAGATCATCCAAACTAATAGGAACTTGGGCACCAGAAGTCAGAACCTAATAGTGAAGGAAATTAGACTGTTACACTGCAGGCAAAACCCCCAGGGTTTAATTCTATCTAAAGCAATTGTTTTCTGCAGTGTTAAGCAGAAGTACCTGTATTTCCTGTTGGTCAAACATTCGAAGCCACTCCAGATTCACCACATTGGCCAGTCCCTGCCGGAACGCCAGGCAGTGCTGCCGGATCTGTTTGTTTAGCCTGTAGTCTGCCACCAGGTGGATGTAGGCGATCCGGTTGGCGCTGGTAACGGGGATGTCCTTCCCACCTGGCTTCAGCTCAACCACCTACAAACAAACACAGCAATTGTCATCACCCTGAGACCTTCAGTTCTGTGTGCTGCAACTATAAAACTGAACAGAACACATTCTAGTACGTGATGTATGTATTTGAGGTTGACCAGAATATACTCAGGAATATTCTCTTCAAAGTAAGATAAAAGATGACGAGTTATAAAGGTAGGGCTTTTTCATCTGTTTACTTATAAGAGCACATTCTATGGCACCCAGTTTTTAGACCTAGACCTCCAAGTGCCAATGCAGCTGGTCACGTGGCCCTGTGGTTTAACACCAGAACGCATATTGAGCACAGTCAGAGCTCTTTCATAGGAGCAGGGTGTAATACTAAATTCACCAGTGCAAGTCAGACAGAAACCGAGGTGAAAATATGCCCTTTGGCAAGCTCACCCCAGCTCCAATGATGAAGAAAGAGCAGCCTGTACAAGCACAGCGCTCATACAGAGCACTCTCCCCAGCTGGATTAGGGAAACTGTGGGACTGGCTGGGCTCTTCTCTACCTGTTTGGTACTGATGAATTCTGCAGGGTCACATTATATGGTAAAAGCAATGTCTGCTGAGTTAAAATTGATTGTGATGTACAGAATGCTCAGCATTCACAATTCTACTGCTGAAAATCCAAACTACACATGCTCAGCACATTCAACAGAAGTAAAAAAGAAACCAACCAAGACTCAACCTTTTTTTCTATGAAGAAGCTTATTGTCCTTCAAGTACACCAAGGTACCTCAGTATGGTAGAATTTTTAATGAAGCCCCCCCCAACCAAAGATACGGTAACTGCATTAAGATCAAAGGATCAAAGTATTAAAATACTTCAGGACTTTGCATATTCTGCTCTTTACTGCATAGGGTCAATTTTGTGATCAGTCCAATTGGAAGAGATTATTTGAGTAGTAAGAGGAGAATTAAAAAACCTGAAAAGCTGACATACTGTCACCTTGTGAATTCTTCCAGAAACCATTTGTTTTTCTACACTCTGGAGTAATTTTTTTAAAACTGTGCATTTCAGTGTGTGATAATGATCACATCTTTAGAGCACAGAGAATTAAACACATGAATAACTCCTTTTGTAACTTGCTGCCTAATAATGTGAGCTGTTCTGGTGCTAAGTAGAACGTGCAAAATGGCAAGATTAAAAATTCACAGTGCTTTTGAGCATTCAGATTTTTGTTTGATTCATAGCTTTTTAAGGTGAAAGAGACCATTAAGACCTGTGAATTCTGACCTCCCAGATAACACAGGCCAGAGGATTCTGTCTAGAGATTCCTGTATTTAACTCCATAAATCCATAGATGACTTAGGGCGCATTTTTTAGAGACATGCAAGCCTGTGATGGAATATCTACCATTTTCTTTGATAAGCTACCACAAACTGAATTACAATAGGTGTTAAAAATATATCTTACTTCCCACTTTATTCCTTCCACTGCAAGCTTCTTGCTTTTGTTAATGTCTACAGTAAAAAAACCTCATCAATACTCCATCATCTCTGTGTGCAGGTAGTACCGACCGTGCTTAAACCCCATTCCCGACACAGTTTCATACACTGTAGGCATAAGCTTGTCCACTCCAGGAGTACAGGCCAGTGTCTGGGGCCACTGACTGGCCTGAGGGTGAGGATATTTTTACTGGTAAAGTCCACAAAGAGTATTAATGTGTATGGGACTTGTTCCATAAAACAGTGGATACACCTGATGAGAAGGGGCCCCTGCACTGCTCTCTCCTCTGCTACTTCAGGCAACAATACAGTCTAGAAATGCACTGTCTCATCCCACTGCAGTAATTTTACTATCACAGGAAAGTTAATCGTAAGATTAATCCAATTATTGACTAGAAACATGTCTGCAAATCTAATAGGAAAAGTTTGTTCATACCCATTGTCCTTATTTTAATATTGTTCTACAGCTTAACCAGATCTTTCCTTCCTCCTTAATCATATCCATGATGTATTACTTACAGGCAGCAACTTCTTTAATCCGACCAGAGACTTTTTTACTGAACTAAAGTAAGTCAGGTTTCTTTCATTTCCTCCCATAAAATACCCTTTTACAAAGCCTAACAAGGTCAGAAAGCTTTCTCTTACTTACTAAAGTCTTGTCCTCTTTAGCTTTACAAGATCAGAGCTACCAACGATGTTCCACACGAACAGATGAATCTTGAGACCTCAGTGCTACAAACACTTTGCTCTCTGCCCACTTACAAACGTCCTCTACTTGTTTTGCAGAACTGCAGAACTCCTTGTGCTTCTGATGCTACTTCACCAATACAATCCCCTCTCTCTGAGGTATGGACAACACCAATTTGGGCCACATTAAACATACCTGTATCACCTAACTCATTAAGCTTCTCTTCAGAATAAGGACACCAACAACACACTGACTAATAGATATTACTCCATTTGCATATAATTATTTCTGTGAGTTCAATATTTAGACCAAAAAAAAAAGCTTGAATTGACCTCTTTCCTAAAATAGCAAAAGGGAACTACTGGCAGGATGTTTTAGAAAACTGCTGTATTTTAACTTTCATTCCAGCACTAAGTGAAGTCAAACATCTGACCTTCCCTGCAGGTCAGCAAACACAAATGAGACACAGATTAATTTACATTTGCATTGTAATAACATTGGCTCCACAGTGTTCTAAGAATGTCAGGAAAGCTGTGTCCATTCTATAATAAAAGCTATTCTCTCCCTATAATGTTCTTCCTCCAAAATAGAGAAGAAAAGTGTTGTACTCTCTGACCACTAGTTTTAGAAAACAGAACAAAGGGGTTTTTTTTAACAAATTCTAGTATTCCTTTATTTCTGTATTTTTAATTAGCAAACTTTGATTTCTGATCCAACACTTCTGTAGCTCCCCTTCCTCCCCACAGCCCTGCACTGCCACAAGTCAGAGCACAGCACTCGATTAACTACATCCCCTGGGGTTTTCCAGTGATCTGACTATCCATTTTCAGAGTTTGTCAACATGAGGTTGATTTTATCACTGTCAAAGACTGAAACAAAAGGAATAATGTAGCATGAATAATAAATATATTATGCCATAAAGACTAGGAGGGATGTAAAACAGAAGACAGAAAACCGTAACACTTGGTAGGAGTAAAGCTACAGTAAATGTAATGCAGTTCACTTTTCAGTCATTCAAAGTTTTCATGGCGTTTTAAAGGAACTATTGCACGACTCTCACTTAATTCTAAAAGTCAGGGATGACTGTTGAAGAGCTCCTTTTCAAAAAGCCACAGCACAACTTAACACATCTTAAAAGCTGTTATCAGCTCGCATTTTCACGTCTCTCCATCCCATTTTCGCCACTAGATGGTGCAAGGCAATAACACAGGCGGCACGGGATGGGCCGGGCTGGGAAACTACAGCCTTGTGTCATCACCTTTGTTTCTATTTCGTAGATCTCAGATTAAACAAACAAACAAAAGCATTTTAAATTGGTTCATGATCAAAACTACACATATTAAAGGCAATCAACCATACACATATTTGGGTAAGTATTCAGATCATTCAGACAATACAAGAGAGAACTGAATTTGATTCCCTGCGCACAAAGTATGTTTTCAAAATAATGGGGTATCAACAAAATGGGATGGGAAAGTCCCATACCTTCAAAAATCTGCATTTTTTAGTACTGCAGACAGAACTATTGCATCAGGCCTCTGACTGAAGGTTGGATACACTTGGAACCACAGTGCCCTGCACTTCAGGTTTTTCTTGGCTATGAATTCCATGTTTCTGCAGGTACATACTAAAAATATAATTGACTTATATTCTTATTTAGGAAACCCACCACAGTTTACTTAAAACAAAATACATCTCTACTTCATATATGGTTGCAGTTCAAGCAAACAGTTCAGACAACAATTTTCAGTTATTGTCTTTACTATTTTGAACATTATCATAATAATTAATTAAATCACACCAAAATCAGCAAAACAGTGAATAACATAATGTTTTTCAAGCAGGATTCAGGGGATTTATCTTCTGGCTAATCTGTCACAAAAAGCTGAATTGCAATGTGATCAGGGGGAGAAAAAGGCCAGTCTCTGTTGGCAGACACACTCCATGCTGGGGCTGCTCACACAGATCTGCCACTGACAGCTCCTTCCCAATCCAATAGAGAAAAAGGGAATACTTGGAGGCTAAAATGGTAAATACTTTAGGAAAAGGGACCTGTCATCTAGATGTTCTTTTTATGTGCATGAAGGCACAAGACAGAATCATAAAACCTCCAGTGCAGTTTTACAAAGCTCTCTTAGAGAGTCAAAAACTCCTACAAAACTTGTGTTTTGGATAGATGAAAATACTTATCTTTTCCTTGAGCTCTGATCACTTTTTGTTTATATAACCCCTACAGTTTTTTCCCCATTCCGAAAATAAGTCAGTTAAGTGAGTTTTTTTTCCTTCCTCTCCCTGTCATCTGCTTTCCAAATGTTCAGGCAGGAGTTCCTGGTAGAAGATTGCACGTGAATGCCTAAAAATGCATTTGCCATGTTATGAACCTGCCTGAGAAGGATCAGCCTCAGCTTAAATACTTTGCCTCTGCAAAACCCCCAAGATGATTCATCCAAGTTGCTGTATCCTATGAAAGTGGTTGCCAAGACAGAAATTTTCAGAACTACTTTTAGCCTTTGAAATTTCCTCTCAAGGAAATTTAAAGGCAAAGAACTCCCTTTTAATGAGTCAGCATATTTTCTGTGAGAGCAATGGCATTCACACCTGCTTGAAAAGCCCAAGGTCTCCCAACACCAACTTCCATAACATATGGATTTCATAGAAACTGCTGCCATGTGTATCATAGTGCTTTTCTGTGGATTAGTGCTTTTACACTTTACAGAATCTTCTGATCACACTCAAGGTAAGATCCCTGTAATTTCAAGAATCAGTGTTGGAGAAGACTTGCTGGAGTGCAGTATTGAACATTTTTGAAGGCAGGGGAATGCATGTTTGCATCTTCCCCTCTTCCCCTGGACAGCCACAAAACTCACCCTTCTCACTGAGAAAAGGGGAGGGAGAGAGATCTGAAAAGACAAGGTATTTTCTTGAATTTGTTAACCTTTTTCTTATTATAGACCTTTTATAACCATTTTATCACCATCTAATCTACAAGATAAAAGGAAAAATTAAATCAATATGCACAGCTGCTTGAAGGCACCTGACACCCTTTTAAGACTTCTTCCCTGGCCACCATTTTATGCAGGAGACCCAACAGTTGAAATGCAGGCTGGTATCACTGCATTAGATAGTTCTTTATCAAAAGCTAAAGCTATTTGGGGTTGGAAGATAAGGTTGATGGCATAGCTCCCCTAATTAGCAGGTCTAATGTGCAAATTATTAAGTACCTTTTTCAACTTCTGGTGAATGCACTTTGACAATAGTTTAATGGGATCTAAAAGCACATTACAGGATTGGAATCAATACTCTGATAACAGAATTTCTACCTTCTACTACTGACAGAGGCAATAGAGCCCCTTTTGAATGTGTCTTTCATTGCAGATAATGCTTTGGTGCCACAACTGGTGGATGGACACTGCCATAGGGACAGCTATTTACAATGATAGATTTATGATGCATTCATTGGGCACTAATTTATTAAACACTAAAGTGGTTGTTTAGCTGAAAACTAGAGATAATGTACATTCAAAATAAGGAGTGCAAATTAAGCTCTTATCCTAAAATGAATTAGCCTTACCTTGGCACAATCCATCAGTATGCAGTGGTTACAAGTCAAATAGCACACAAAATGTATTTACCCACTGAGGTTTATTAAGGTAATGAAGTGAAGTATAAAATGTAACTTGTTGCATTGAAAGACAGAAGACACTGACAAGAACCAATGGGTTCTGCTGAACAATAATAACATGCAGTCAGTCCCATAAAAAGATGCTTATACTTCATGAGTATATTGTTCTCTCTCAAAAGTATAAACACAGCAAACTATCACCTGAATATTTATTTTAGCTTCATTTCATTCAGTTACATAGAAACTCTCTATTATATTTAATCTTTCTTTTAAGATTATGGTGAACAATTACAAATAAAGTCTTGATAATATGCCATAACCCTCAGAGAATTTTAACAAACAAATTAGGCTTCTTGGCAAGAATGCACTTTTTACAACTTTTTGTTGCAATAGTTAGATCTGACAACATCTTTTAACTTGGATTTCCTCTTACATTATTTTTGAGCTATTTCCCCTCTCTATGTCCTTCTGTTGAGGTTGGTTCTAAATTGTGTGGCTAAGTTTTGAGGACATACTGAGTAGATGCATAAAGTATGGAAACCAAAACCTCTCCAGAAAATATCTGCTACTTTTGATTTTTAATTAGAGCCTAAACCAGATTTTCGTCAGCTGTGACCAACAAAGCTATTACTTTAAGTGCAGTGAAACAAATGGCTCTAGAATTTAGACCTCCCCTGCTCCTTAAAAATCCCAGGTTTTCCTGGACACTGCCATCTTGTCTGCTCTGCACCCTGATACCCCAAACCTGGGCACTGCAGAGCTCAGCTCAGCACCAGTCACTCACAGCACAGGGTACAACAGAGCAGGCACTGTAAGAATGTGTTTTCTGGTGTATCTGTAGCACATCTTTATATCAAATTTTTGAGTGTTTCTCTAAAGACAGGGCAGGTCAGATGTTTTCATAGGGGGAGTGTAATCCAGGGGAGAAGATGACATATGGCATATGTTTAATGTTAAGCACTGCTTGTATCAGACAACTCTCACCTCTCTCTCCTTTAGCATGCTTTAGGAACCCCAAATCTGAGAATTCTATTGTGAAATTAAAACCAGGTTTTAGGATCTTCCAGTGATGGAAAATGGATGACAGACGAGTAAGATGAAGTGCAAGCCCGATGCTCTTCAAGCAGAAGTCTTGACCATCAAACTTGCTATGACTTCACCAGCAGCAGAGAATTCAACCCAACAATTTCCAGGACTAGTTCCTGCATCTCAATGATGCTGCTGTGTCAGGGAAGTCTCCTCTCCTGCTTCCCTGACCAACAGGCACACCCCAGAGAACTGCTTACCCCTTCCAGAGTCTCTGCCTCCTCTCAGGACAGGAGGCTGAATTTGGATGCTGCTGCAAATCACAATGTGGTCAGTTTACTTTTTTGATCCAATTACATACCATTACCAAGAATAAGCAGACCTTAAGTAGTACACAATTTTAAATCCTCAAAAGTGAAAGAGGAAGCATGACAAACCACTTTACCTAAGGAGGTTAACTGCATTAGCACACAAAGACATGCTTTTAAACCTCTACTGACATTTATTTCCTACTATGAGTGTAAGTGATCTTGAGTACACAGAACACAGCAAATAAAAGCCATAATCAAATTATTCAGTACAATTGCATTAAGAAGTCACACTTAGGCACCTAAGCAGCTGTTTTTTAGAAGCACTGAACACCAACCCTTACCAAAAAATGGGTCAGGGAATGGGGGTATAAAAAGAAAAGTTAAGACTGGTCAAAATTCAGGCTCTCTGTTTTGAAAATAACAGACCAAGGAGACAATGCTTATCTCACAACAGTCATTACTACCATTATTATTTAAAACCATTATGTCAGCTAATTCCAGTTCAAAACCAGGCAGTACATCTACATATCATCTAACTTCTGCAATTATTTCAAATGCAATTGAAGAACCAACATAAAATATTCTGTTCAAGAAATTATCTCAGACAATATAACTTTACATGTAAGACTGTTATAATCACCATAGTTTACTACTTAAAAGACCAGACCTTTTAAATCATCATCAAAAGTGGTTTTTTAAGAACAGTTACTGTCTACTCCAAATATTGAGTCAGAATCCCTACTGATACCTCACAGCACCCTTAACAGTTGTTTCCTATCACATTTAAATTAAAAAACAGATCAGTAGAGGTACTAATGATTCATTAGTCATACATAAAAGAAAAAAGAATTGAAAGCCCTTCTCACCTGTGCCTCCCCAAGGTCATTATTTACCACAGTGAAGTTTAGTCCAAGTTCTTCCACATCTCCCTCATAGCTCTTGAGAAAAAGCAAATTTTTGTACATTTCCGGATCTAATGAAGCCAAATGATGGATATCAACATCAGCACTTGTCCCAAGTAATTTTGAGAGGAAAAAACTAGCAAATGGCAGCTCCACCAGCATATTTTCATAAAGAGCCTGAAAAGGAAAGCAATGAAAAGCACATTAGATTTTATTGTTGTACATGCAGGAATTCTGAAGGTTATTGTCTATTTCTTAACTTTTCCATAATTCCTTCTTAATGTGGAGCCTAAGTAGGTTCTTCTGGTGTGGAAATACCCAGGTATTGCATGAATTTAAGAATATTCATTCAAAGTTCGAAATGTGCGTATTCTTGTGAAATACCAAGGTACCAAATCTCACAAATTAATTATGTGGTGATTTAAAATGTAAGTTCCCTGCTTACCTGTCATTAATCTTCTTGTCCAAATCACACAGATTGGCAAGAAAAGCAAAGTTTGCTGAAGGACAATGCAACTGCATCAAGAATGTCTTACAAAAGAAGCTGACCTCTCTACTTCCATTGGCATTATCACAAGCAATGCTTTTCCATTCATATCAATTGCTGCCTGTAGAACAGTCATCCCCTTAAAAGTAACTCTGTAATCTCAGTACATTTTTTAAACCACTCCAAACTATGTCTCTTGCATGTTATACAGATTCACTGCTGCACATTTTTCGTGAATTCTGATGCTTTAATGGCACAATCAAACCATCCTCATTTCCAAGCCAAGAGCTTACCGGCTACAACTGTGTCGTCCTTCTCATCTTTTCTATGCCTGACACTGCTACTCCTGTCAGGAGTTTACTGAACTAAAAATGCACCTGATCCAAATATGCAGCACTCATGACAAATGTATTTTTACTGTAAACTGAAAGTATCCTCAAGAATTTTCAGAAATGCACAGAACTCCAGCAATATCACTCTCAGCTAAACCACTGTGTGAGCACACTTTGATGTAAGGCAAAGCAGCTTTGCAGACGTTTCATGAAGTCTGTAACTCTTGACTGGAAGAAAAAAGTACTCATTGTAGCTCTCAAAAGCAGGAGAGATGGAAACTTCAGAGGTATTCTGATAAGGGACCAAGGCTTTGAAAAAAAAATAAACGTTCCTGGCACACGCCCTCTGTCTACAGCCATTCCCACTGCCCAGTGTGTTTGCCACACCAGCAGCTCTGCCAGTGACAACCAAATCTTTACAGATCTTTGCTGTCCCTGCCAGGCTGATCACAAAAGGCATCCCCAACACAACATCACTGAACATCACTGCTCACTCCCTTTTAACTCTCCAAGAGCAGCACTTTGGCATTACTTAATCCTCCATAATCAGCAGCAAACTTAGAAGAGGAAGCACAATGAGACTTAAAAAAAAACAAAGTAAAAAAGAAGAATAAATGTAGGTTTAATCACTCAATTGTATTCCAACAAAGACGGTAAGAAAAATATACACAATTCCTTAAACTTTTGAAAGAACATTTCTATGAGGTGAGTTAGACCTTGCAAAAGAATTGAGAATAACGAGTTCAAAGCCAAAGGGTGCATTATATTTAGAGCCATATGATTTATTCAAGGTGTAGAAGTCGAAATCCTCATTTGTATAGTTGACTTTAAAAGCAAACTAGGGGGATAAATCATTAATTTGCAATGTATAAGGTCAGTGTTTGCTGTTCCTGCATTAGTAACAATAAAGCTATTGTAATTCCTTAAATATATCAAAGCTACCCGAATTTAAAATGGAATTCCATCTATGACTCATAAAATGTAAATGCAGAGGTGTAATTTTTTACACAAGGCAGGTTTAAGCCTTTAGAGCATTTAATATACAAGGACTAATAAATGATAGCACTAAAAACTATGATCACATCAGCTAAATGGATTATAAATTAAATTTCCATAATGTATGCAACTGAAATACAAATGTAGACATAAATCAAGGTATTTTCTAAACACAGGTTAATTACACAAATTCAAAACCTGTCTATTTTTTATGCAAAATAATCCACTTAGCATTTTTCAAACTGGTCTTAAGTCTTCGCCACTTGCAACACTTGATCCTAGAAGCCTATCAATAATTCCCTGTCAGGAAAAGCAGCAATAGGTATATTGAAGAAACTTGTATGTTATTTTTCAAGTGTCTGTCTTTTACGAGTGTTTATTGCTAGAAATTGTGCCAAAATGATTTGAAATAAAAAGGATTAATTATGGTAGAAGCTTTTTAATATAAGTGAGTGCAGCTGCAATGCAATTAATGCAAATTGTGACGCTATCAGGAAAATAAATGTGAACAACATCACTGGCTATTTCTGTTTGCTGCCAAATAACTTCAGTAATTTACTACATTAAGAATCAATAAAAAAATAATGCATTTCAAATGCATCACTATTAATCTTCAGGTAGTTCCAAAGTGAACATTTATAACTTCATCTAAAAACTATATAAAACATTTTTAAATAAACTAAATTGTGTAACTTGAGAATAACTTTAATTACTCCTTCTCCTAGCTAAGTGATTGCAATATTCAAAACAAAGTATTTTTGGAAAGAAGACAAACAGTAGTGTTTTAATTAGTTTCAAAGTCAAGCTGTCCTAATAAAGTTGAATAAAAAAATGCACTAAAACTCTAGTAAATAAAGTGATGATAAACTTTGGTTTTCCTTCAGAGAGGTAAATTCCACCATTACAGCTCCAGCACTGAGCATGACGCTGAGAGATGTTGTGTACAATATGACTAAATAAACTGGAACTTTATTTTTCAGATTCCATCTCACTTTCCTGTTTCTTAGCATAAATTGATCAAACTACCAGTTGTTGCTGAACGATGTGATTGCACCCATTCTTGCCAGAGCAATGAAAACAATCAGTCTGCTGATTCACCTGGGCGTGTTTGCAAGTAGAGCAGCTGTACAATAGAGGTTACAGGACCATTACAATACACTGAAACAGTTCAAAATCTGCAGAATATTTTGTTGTGCTTAAGTTGGGCTGTTGGGTTTGCAGAGTGGGGTTGCTGTTGATGGACACATATGGATACCATTTGAAGTTGAGCTTTCTTTCTAATCCGGGTCAGATCCAACTCCCAGCCACGGCTGAAACTGGGTAGGAACAGCAAAGTCATGAGCACAATCTCAGAGCAGCCAGCGGCTCATTAAGGTCTGCCCTGATGGGTATTTTTCTTACTGAAGCCAATCTAATGGCCTAAAGGGGACTCCACTCCTTCCTTCTGTTTCCTTAGTGAACTGGCTCAGGATGCTTTTAAGCTTAGGGGTTTTTGCCTGTTGAGCTCCCTGAACAGGCTTTCTGCAACATCACCATGAAGGAGGGAGGAGCCCAGCAGCAGTGACAGGCCAGGGAATGGTGACCAGCTCTCTCAGAGGTAACCAGCCATAGGACCAATTAGCTGCAATATGAAGCTGCACCATAAGAACACACCTATGCATGTACTTTCATACAATATAAGGTCATGCTCTCCCCACGGAAGTTGTCCTCTTTTTTCCTCCAACAACCAATGAGCAACAACAGTGATGGAAGAAACTGGCTTGCTCTTCCTCTGTTTGCCTAACCCAAACTGCTCATACACTGCTTTGAGAGATCAAAGCCAGGAAATTTAACCAATATATATTTTAAAACTAATCTATTCTCAAACTCAAGTATTCTCATCCTTTGGCAAGTTTCCTTTAACACTTATGGTCATCACTGACAGGACTGATGCAATTCTACGATGTATTCTGAGAGTTCATGTTCCCAGCTGTCCTCTCTAGTGAGTTCCTGACTTGACCTCACTGTTCCAAGTCCCATAAACTGCAACTGACTTACATAATGCAAAAAAATCCAAGTAGGAAGTTATGAAAGGAGCAACTGGTGGTCAAGTATGGCACTAGAGTCCTTGTCTCTAATGTTTAGATGTGGGGTCAACACAAACACCTTAACAGAGCCTATATTTAATTCTGCCTCCTTGAAAGGCTGGGATATTGGCATTCTAGCTGGGCAGAAGCGCCACACTCCCAGCTGCTAAAAGGTTATGTCTGCTGAAAGGGCCAACCTATATTCTCCAGCACTATTTCAAACTCACGTTAGAGATGCTCCTTAGGCAAAGTTATGACATCTCCAGATAACCAATAAAATAACTTAAAAGCTTCTGAAACAACGAAACAAAAAAAATCTGCTTTCAGTAATAAATTACTTTTAGTACTCCCCACCCTGTGTTCTCACAGTTATGTCAACCCTTTTTTATTTTCTTATGACATGGTTAAAATAAGGGTTTTTTTCTGGTTAGAAGGCCAAGAGCAATTATTTCACTATTGAAAAAGTAGGATTCAGTAAAAGGAACTTCACATACCTCTCTCCCCCCTTGTGTGCCAATGCCTGTGGGACACACCAGAATACTAAAAACAAGCACAATAGCAGAAAGCCTATCACAGTTAACAGGTTTTCACTTCACATGCAGTCTGAAGCCTATTGATTCTCCTCTAAATAATCTTAGCTACCTGGGATTACAGTGTAGTTTGACTAATGGATTGCAGCATGGACTGGCTACAAAAGCCTTTACTCAGTTCAGAGACACAGAACACAATGTGGGCATCTCAAGTGATGAAAAATACAACGTTCAGACACTTATGAACACACTGAATGCAGACATTAAACATCTGTGATGCGGAGAACAAGGAATGGTTTTTCAAGGCAAGCACCTTTCAGAATACAGGCATGCAATTAGCTGTAACACATTATGGAAGAAGAATCTGTGCTGGAAGGACAGTTGTATCCAGTCTGTAGTTAGAAAGGGAGAGGGATGACAGTTCTCTGGGCAAGGAGAACTTCCTATTTCAACACAGTAATAACACCTGACCAGGACTATACAGGGGAACTATCATGGTTACAAGTACCACATACGCACACAATCATGTGTGACCCCAAGACTTAGGAAATGGCTTGTCAGAAAGAAAAGATTTCACGCCATGTTTTAAATTTGAACAAAATATAAGCTACTCTAGTCACTTCAGCCACATTAGCTATACATAGGAGAGGTTACATGAGCATTACAACATGCAGAATAAGGCTCAAACTGTGTAAACAAATTCACAGATGAATTAGCTAAACCCTCCTCTCTCCCTGTGAAGCAGCTTTAGTGCTGCTACTTACACTTTCAGGTCTACAATTCATTCTCTCCATTATTATTTTAATTAAAATATTTTTTAAGAAAAATAATCAGTCACTGCTCCTGCTTTGCATTAATCCTTTACAAACCAGAACTGTATTGTAAAACACAAACAATGCTTAAGTCATATCCCCAGGAAGACACACGGCTTTTGGGCTGAGGCAGTAAATGACTGGGCTTAAATTCCACAATCAGCCCCCAAGATCATAACCTTTTCTATTTCAGTAATTTTAAACAGTTACTATTAAATAATACTTAGCACTTACAGAGTGCAATAGATCTTCAAAGCTGTACAGGACCATTAATAAAAATGATCGAAAAATAGCAAAACCATTAGAACTTCCTTCTGTCTTATTATTTATATCCTAGAAATATCACACTCACAAAGCCTTTGGGGGTAGCAAAGCCTTCTCAACCCTAATGAAAAAGATAAACCTAAAAATTTAAGTTAGTTACATTAAAATTCACATTTACTCATGTTTTCTAAGCATTTTTAAAGCTATCTTTTAGAAATTTATAGATAAAATAACTTCTTACAAATATGCCTAACAATGTGCTTTAATGTGGGCAAAACCAAAATGATATTGTTCCTCATGCCAATATGGTAAAATAAAACTAATTCTCTCAGGTTTGTGTCTGTTACCTGGGAGCTTTATGTCACTGTTTCCAGTTCTCTGAGCTCTCCAGTAGCAGACATTTAGATAAATTTGTATCACCAGAGTAACAGAAAATCTGGGATATTATCTCCCCTACATGACTGTGAAAATTCATAGTTCATTCTTTTGTTCAAATACTGGATGCCTTTTCTGTCTTTTAAAAAAGTAGGAGTCCAGAACTCCATGGCTACATGTCTGTAGTTCGACTTCTGAGAGCTTTATTAATAGCAGTTGCAGCAGTCCTAATATCACCAGATTTCAAAATAATTTTTTTTTAGAAAAAATAAAGCCTTTTTAAAATTGATTTTATTTCAGATTTCCCACTCACTTGGAATTTGAAGGTCAGCAAGTACAAGTTCATACAGAGACAAGTCCAAGTGTGTTGCAGAAAGTGAATTTCTGAGCAATCCAAACTGCTCTGGCCATGAGAATTCAACTGCTCTAGCCATGAGAATTCTGCTGATATCCCAGCAACAGAGGATCCTGCAGATAGGGCAGGAAAAGCAAGGTCACACCCGCTGTTTGTCCGTTAGGGCTCAGTTACTCCCTAATAGCTCATCTTAGGGAGTACTCCCAGGCCTGGCTCTACTCTGGACACGAACCTCAAAATATCAGGATGAGATCATGTAAACATTGGGCTTGTGAGATATAAGCATGTATCCAATTAAAAGTTCTAACGTGCTTGGCGCGAGACCTTTTTAGCCAATAAGATGTACCTGTAACCCTATATAATCTGTGTGCTGTGTGGAATAAAATGTCTTCACTTCAATCCTATGGGTTTGTGTTGTGAAGTCCTTTGTCTCCGCGAAACTTTGTTTACTTTACAAGTGAGACTCAGGTGTGAAGGACCTGTTGCCAGATATGCTGCAGTGGGTGTAAATCCCTGGAATGGAGGCAGGTGAGTGACAAGCACAGAACAAACTCCTAAACGACTCTTGAACACAACAGCAGAAAAACATAAGGATCCATTTCCAAAGACTCCATTGGAGCATATGAAGTGTAAGGACCTTGAGTTACTTTTTTAATTTACAAGTGGAAAGTCATGCTAGTATTTTTATTCTAAAAATTTAGGACATATTTAATTACTATAATGTTTAGTACCAAAAGAATACTTCAGAAATGCCAGCATTTGCAGCAAACCACCATTTCATCAGCTTGATACTTTCTTTCTGTTTAATAAGAACAGCGATCTCTGTATCTTAGGCCATATAAATTGTATAAATCAATGTCATTTGGGGGGTTTTCAGGGATGGAGGAGGGAAGGACTATAGATACCTGTGGGAGCACTGGATAACTGATAGTTGTCATTCATTACTGAAGTTCCAGTAAAAGCTTAATAGATTTTTCCTGCCTCAAATTTAAACATAATTTAGGAAGATCCCAAGATAAAAGGAAGACATCTCCTCCTTATTTAATTTTCTAAAATACTGAAACACTTACTGCTATATAACTAACCTCTAAGATAAATCTGTATTTTAACAGCAGTGAAACAAGTCATTTTTAAAGACAGTTCAAATAGAATTAAGAATTTCAGTAAATATTCCAAACCTAATTGATTGAAATGGATGTAGGTGTTCCCAAGTGTGAAAAAAGATCAGGATACCATTACCACACACTCTAACTGTTTATTTATTCCCTGTCTAGGAACCTGATTTAGAGGCAATAAAATGCAATCAGTACACAAACCAGAAGCAGGAATCATCTGCTAATGGAACTTTTAATTGAGGAGTGACCACTGACATGAGGTAATTCTTTCCATGCAGAACTCCTTGCAGAGACCCCTATGCACTTTATCACGGTAAACAATCACTAACATATGCATTAAAGAAAATTTAAATACATTATGCCCCAATAAATATCACAATCCATCAATACACACTTTTCCTTCCTAAAGATTTAGAGTTAAAATACCACATTTCAGTAGTCTCTTAGCACTAGACATATATTTACAAGGTTAGTACTAACACAGCTATCTGTAATCAAAAGATAATTGGGTGTGTTAAATGCACCAGTACACAAAGGAATTGTCAAGCTGAATAACCGTGTCAGAAACAGATTCAGATTAGTTTACATGTGCATTCATCAATCATGGAATAACTTCCGTAAGGTATCAGTTTTGCTCTCTTATGATTGTGTTTCTGCACATGGCATATAACCAAAGGACCATAACACTTTACACAGTAAATTCCTGCTTTGATTCCATTTCAGATGATTCAGGATTTCCTCAGACAAATGATTATCAGCTAACTTGCTTTTAAGCAAAATGCTGAGTCTATGAAACCACGTGCAGGGTAACTGAAATTAATAGAACAAAGAGTTTATACAAATTACCTCCTCTTTGTATCAGTATCACTAATTCCATACCTACCTTTCTAGGTACCAGTAGTACCAATTGTGGCTGCAGCATAAATCAGTGAAGAGTGTACTGAATTAAGCCAAGCCAAAGTGGATCTAATTAAGTGGACAGCAAGAAAATGGAAAGAGCAGCCTAAAAATCATAAGGAAAAACTCCCTCACCCTTCAACAGTCAGAGAAAGAGCAGCAGTGCAATGCTCGATGCACCATCCTGTCAAATATTCAAGGATACAAAACCCAGTTCTCATTGTACACTTTTCTTGCTTTGTTTTCTCTCTGTGAGCTTTTGGTGCAGAAAGGGCACTCAAATATGTTGTTAGAAACATTTCCTTGAAAGTTTGAAATCCATATGTGCCGCCTATTTATAAGTTAAGGGTTTAGGATCTGATCCAGATCCTGCTGTGGGAAGACTTCCGCTGATTCAGCCCATCTTAAATAAGGCTCAAGGAGGCTCAAGAACTACTTTTGTTTTTCAGCAGAATAAATTCTACAGACACTGGTAACCTCAGAATTGTACCTCCCAGACAGGCACAAAAATATCTCACACCACAAAGAAGCTATCACAGCTCTATTCAGAGTTACAAACAGTAACCATAAGGGCACACTGTCTAAGACACAGAAAAATAATCTTATAAATAATTAGGTCCCACATTTACTTCTAGGGTAATAAAATCTGTATTTGATCTACTATTACTCTGACAAAGCTTAATTTTACCAAAGGACCTATTTTAGAACTGTTTTCCTCAATTATGTATCTTTAACAACACTTAGATATGTGCACAGAACAGTCTGCTGTATCTTAAATCAGTACAGTAACCTAAAAAAAGTCATATGAAAATAAACAACTTAGACCTTCACCAATACAATATCCACCAGGCCATGGAAATTACTGACCTGACCTCCTATGTGCCATTAATGATTAAAGACTAAACCCAGACTGTCTCATCTATCCTTCATTAAAATAATGCTAAAATTCAAAATGAACACATTGCTTTTTCTCAGTCCTTGCTGCCTCTTCTATCAAAGTTCTTTATTTGGGTCCACAATAGAAGGACTCAAAAGAACTCAAAAAACATTTTGTCCTCCATACTGTTTTCCCAACCATTTGAGACAAAAGAGGGAGTTTGGCAAAAACAATTTTAGACCTTTTCAGAAAACCTTAGTGCCTTTCCAGGACTGCAGGTCCTATTGCTTAGAAGAGAGGAATTAATACTGTATTTCAAAAAATGGATGTTCTTCAGCAGCCTGAGTGTGTCCCTCACAAGTGCTCCCCAATATGCTGGAGTCAGGGAAGTAGAGATGGTAAAACTCAGTACAACCAAAGATGCTGATTGTATTAAACAAAAATCTCAAGTGTCAGAAAAAATCGCTCTGTTTAAGATGCAAAGACAGTCACTGCAAAACAAAATAAATGCAAGGACTAGCAGGTTTATGGAAGACGAGGAAACCATCAAAATTATCATATTCTTCTATGGATTTCCTGCCATATTCTTAAACTAATGCTGATACTTCAAGAAATTCAAGTAAATTATCCTAAGAATCAGCTGCTTGATGTCAAAGAATTCCAAATGCAGACTGTTCTTTTCCTCAACATCTGTCACAGTAGCATGGTTGAATAAATGCAAATGTGAACTGAAATGGAGAAAGATAATATGGTAAACACGACACAGTTTAAGTCCAACCATGGTGAAGTTCAGATTTTAATTCTCTGCCACTGTTCTACCAACCACTGTTTCTGTTGAAATGGATAACCAGTCCCTTCCTCTTCCCACATTTCCAGCAGACCACTCAAGAATCAGAGCGGAGAAAATCCTCATTTAATATTCCCAGGTGCTGCTTCCAAATTTCCTTGCTCTGGCTACAGTGCTTGAAATTTTAGCAGCCTGTCCAAATAGCAACTTTTGTGTTCTCCTGAGCCAAGTCCACTTCATTGCCAAACCTGCAGCAGGAAAGTCTGCACGATTTTTAGAGCTGCCAGAACAACTGCTGCACGTGGAAAGAAAGTTAAACCACATCAGGTGACTCCCCATACCCCAAACTACTCAGTGAGAGAGGAAAGGGATTAGAATGTCCAGATCATCCACTTTTCTGGGACACCACATGGGCCACGAAGGCTTTACTTCCCAAAGGACGAGAATGTGGGGCTGGAACTCCTCTGCCTGAGTGCTCCTGATAGCCCAGGGCACCCCCAGCTCTCAGGCAAAGCCTGGGACTCAGAGTCATTGCTGTGCTTCCAGTGGGCTAAATGAGAGGTCCAAGTTTCCAACTCCTCTGGTGGTGGGAAACTGTCAGTGGATGGTGCATGGTGAGCTGAGCTTTTACTTTTAAGGAAGAGAAAGGAAAATGCTTAAAAGGCACCAATGCTAACATAATATTTACATTTCAGAGTAAAGTCACTGAAAGTTGAGAAAGGTAAACTTTGGAAGTGTTTGAGTAGCTGTTGCTTAAGCAAACTCATTTCTGCGCTTTTTTTTTTAAAGAAAGATTTCAGACAACATGTGCAATTCCATGATCACATGGTATTACTTCTACAAGACCTTGTGCTCATTCAGTGACTATAAAAGTTTCATGAACAAGCCATGCAGTTTGCACACAGATTGCAACTTCTTCACTAACTAAAAAAATACACCTCAAATAGTCAATAATTGATCTAGGGTTAAAATAATTTACATTTTTAGATACAACATCTTTAAAGCTAAGTTTTCAATTTTCAGATGTTTCCATTTCTGAACTGACCAATTACCAGAGAAGATGCCAAGCTGTTAGAAAACTTCCTGATGAGAAGAAAAACTGAACTGGGTGTAACTCTGTGGTACTGAAAGTTAAATGCATTTGGATATTAGCATTAAATGGTTACCAAGAGACAGATAAATTCTATAAATTATTGTATTTTAATGTATTTGTTTTCAGATTACATTGAAGCTTCTTACGTGCGAGTTTTGGGTGGCAGAACTCTTTACATACTGGTTTCCACAAATAAGAAATTGCTGTGGATGCCTGATTGCTTCCTTTGCATTATATCTATTTTGTTTACAAAGGGGCTTTTAATAATCCACTACTGCTCTCAAACAACCCTGTGCAAAGCATAAAACGGACACATTTTTGAAAACAGATGAGTGAGTATTCAATAACCTAACCAAGAGCACAATACTGGCAGCTTTTGAATAGTATGGTCGTGCCTTATCTTTCTGTTTAATTCATCAAGTCTCTAAATACACTCCTAAAAAGGTGTCTGTGCACCTGGGTACGGGTAATTATTAAGTAACACTGTCAGTTCTTACCTTATCTAAACATGCTGCAAATACAAAAACAATTTATGCTTTCAAAATGTTAAATAATAGATCCTCGGATTTTAAAAAGACCGAAGTAAAACTATACTTGTAGCACTTTGTGAGATAAAACACATTTTGCAACTTCTGTCCCTATACTAATATTTGAAATTCAATTCCAGAAGACAATGTGTTGTTTTGACAGAGGAAATTAAAGACTTGAAATTATTTTTTTTTTAAATACTGTTTCAATCTTTCCCTATCAGTCGAGCCCTGCTCTGTTCCTGGATAGAAATGAAACATTTTTGTGGCGAAGAAACTTCCTCATAATACCACAGCAGAAAGAAAATAAAGCCTTGAGTAAGTAATATTGGTCATAATTACACACTGTTGTATTACTACTGAATCCATCTGCCATTAAAAGTGGGAACATCATTCAAAGACCATTTTATTGAAATGGCCAATTTGAAATTTCCACTCTTTAACAAGTTTGGATATGGCAGTAGGTCGGATGCACTAGCAGAGAATTTGCTTACAAAGTGGCAGTTTAATTAAAATAAGTTGACTGGCAACCCTCAGAACAGCATCGTTTCAACAGCAAGTTTGCCAACAATATCCTCTTAAACCACTTTCAGCTACACTACAAACACACCCAACTGCATGTTAAATCTCACTGCAAGTGAGCAGTGTTTTAGCCCTCAAAATAACTCAGGCAGTTAAATGGGACTTTACATCATCAACACCTTCAGTTTTAGATGCCTAAGTAGCAATCAACACACTTTTTTTTTCTGAAATAGAATTTGTAATCCAAACTTGGTTTCACATCACAAAATTTATTTCAAGGGCTTAGAATGAAACAGCCTCAGGACTAAACCTGGCCATAAAAGAAAATTGAATAGAATGAATGTTTGTAATGGTTCCTCTCTTTTTTGATTCCCTTCCTCATTTTTCATGTAGCTCAACAAGTCTCTGTTAGCCTTTGAACATTTACATCACCAAAGTATCAAGCACTAAAACTGAAGAAATAGGCAAAATGTACAAAAACCCCAACACAATATCTGAAAATTAATTTGCATGTGGCTCTCAACTAAGGTAAATGCTCATGGCAAATTTTAAATGCTAGCAAGAATTCTACACCTTGTACAACTTTAAAATATTCATTTCATATATTCCAAATGATGAAAATGTAACAGCAATCATATTCCAAAAGGGTTCAGTTCAAAAAGCACTATAAGCAGAGTACATCCAGTGGCTTCACTAAACTTAACTTGAAGCAAGAGGACATACACAAAGCAAACATATTCCCACTTTGCTCAACTGGTAGTCATGTTACTGCAAACCCTCTGTATGATTCAAATACATAGCTTGTTAAAATGAACAGAAATTTAGGTGGTATCTAGAAAATATGTTCAGACTCAACATCAGAAAGTTATTTTTCCTCAAGTGTAGAAAAATCATTTTTTCCCATCCATGCCATCTAAATAGAAAAAAAAATACTGAATAATTTCAGTACTGCTGTAGTTTTATATTACACACCACTGCTTTTACCTTTCCAAGCATTCTTCCAAGGAAGTAGTAATGTCGGGCGTACGAGTCTCCCACGAGCATCTGTGCAGCAGGATTAGGGTAAAGAAGTCCCTCATTGGTGGTCTTAAAAAATCCCTGGTTAGGATTAAATCCTGATTTGAGTAGCTCATTCAGAAATTCTCTGAATATTCCACCACCATCAATCCCAGCTTCGTCAAGACCATGTGCATTAAGTAAGTGAACACGAATGCGCTTTTTCAGGTCAGGTTCTGCAGAGGAAGAAGTGAGAGACAAACTCAAATGCAGCTCCCTGCTGCAGTGTTGTTTGGATAAAAACACATCTAACTACACATACAAGCACACCTAATGTTATATTCAAAACTGAACTAGTAAATTGACTAGCAAAAGTCCATCACTGGCTTGAGTTTTGGAATATTCAGTTTCTGAAACTCTCATTGTCTCATTGTCATTGACTCTCATTGTCTTGCTTTAAGAGCCATCAGAAGAAGTGGAAAGACAGCAGGTAGGGAAATAAAAAAAATCCTGTAAAATATTTGAGAGATCCAAGAAGAATTTGAAAATTCTATTCCTACAAAATATTTTTAATGCAAGATTCAGCTTTCTCCTGCCTGAAGGAGCCATCAACAAGCACTGCATTCCCACTGGTTCTGAACTCTGTGTGAGTGTAGCACTGGACAGCACTGTATATACAGAATCAAGGAATCACTCAGGCTGGAAAAGACATTTAAGATCATCACGTGGAACCATTAACCCACTAACACCTCCACCACAAGTGCCATTAAACCATGTCCTTAAGTGCCATATCCACCCATTTTTTTAACAGATCCAGAGATGGTGACTCCACAACGTCCCTGAGTAGCCTGTTCCAATGCTTTACAACCCCGTCGGTGAAGATTTTTCTTGATATCCAATCCCTGGTGTAACTTGAAGTCATTTCCTCTTGTCCCATCTCTTCTTCCTTGAGAGAAGAGAATGACTCCTACCTGGCTACAACCTCCTCTGAGGGAGTTGTAGAGAGATAAGGTTCCACCTGAGCCTCCTTTTCTCCAGACTAAACACTCTTGGTTCCCTCAGCCACTCCTCCCCAGCCTTGTGCTCCAGACCCTTCACCAGCTGTTGTACCTGGCAAATCCTGCTCAGTCCATGTGTATTTGCTGGCAAAGATCACCAAGCAGATAATGTCTAATGAACTACACAGACAAATATACAAAGTACAGTTATTTGGACAGGTAAATGGGAAGAAAAGCCCCATGAAAGTAGATTGGAAAAAGAAACAGACTGTAATAATCAGGAAGGATGTGCATGAGAATTACTTATATAAAAATAAGATTTAACTTTTTAGGAACTTTTACACCTCAGAGCTGATATACCTGTAGCTTACTAGTCAAGTAAGCAAATATGTAACTACATGGTAAGAACAGTTCTGTGTTATAAACAAGCTGATAAATTAATTGTAAACCTACCATTCTCAGGAGAAAGTTTATCATAAGCATCTTCATAAATATAATTTCTTCTGATAGTGACATTAATTCCATCCAAAAATGGCCCATCTCCTTGAACTTCTTGTTTATCAGCATAGATCAGTCTTTGAAAAATCTGTTGAAATGAGTGAAAAAAGGAGTCATGTCATTGTGCAGACCTAAATATTCAATGAGAGATGATTATTCATTACTGTTACTTTCGAGTTGCTCCTGGCACTCACTTTCAAGTGATTTGTCTTCTCTCTCATTGAACTGCAGAAACTCAATACAGAGCATGACCCAGGGGAGGGAACAAGAGGGGACAGATATGCAAACAACCTTTTTCTGCTAAGATATCATCCTCAGTACTTTCTACATAAAGAGGCACATCTACAGACATTGTGCCAGTGATTCCACTTTTCTCTCCATAACTTTGAGAGTTCTAAACCACAAAGCATTCAAAAACAAAAAGTCACATTGGCATTTTGCACACAGAGCTAATCCTCAGTGCTAGTAAATAATTTTTCGTTGCTGTTGGCAATGCTTAGGAACAATCCCAGTAATAAGAAATTAGATATCAGTTCCCCTCTCATAAGCAGTGAACAAATAACTCAAAGCAAAATCATGGATAGCACTGCCATATTAAAATAAGAACCAGAACATCAGATCATTTAAAAAAATTATGCCAGATGAAGTACAAATTGAATTATACATTGTCCCTTCTTAAGTCTTCACAGCAGGAACCTGTTCACCTGAAGAGTACCTGCAGCTGTATTCCTATGTCAAGATATAGCACAGGAGTGAGTTGTCTAATATATAGTAATACTGCCTCAATTCAAGGTGTATATATTTACTATATTCCCTCTTGGCACCAATCCCATATTCAGTAAATAGTCTAGTACATTTACCAAGGGATGCAATCTCCCAATAACATCTCAGACTACTTTTTAACTAAAAAGATTAAGTAAGAGTCTGTAGGGATGCTTAAAAACAACACATTTACAAGGAAAGAAGAAATCTCACCACAGCAGACAAAGCTAGAGTAAGGTCTCAAATCTACTGTTTCTATGGGCAACTGCTATTGGTGGAGATGATGCTCTCCAACCAGGAATATTATAGTATAGACAAAGTCAGATTCTTCCCTAAGGTACACAGGAGGAAGACAAGAAAAAATAGTCCTAAGCTGCAGAAAGAGAAACAATGAATGGATGTAAAGAAAAAAGTTTATAAGAGTGATTAAGAATTGGAAGAGGTTACATGAGCTTGTGAAATCTCCATCTTTTGGAAAGTTGAAACTCATCTGTACAAGTCCTTGCACACCCTCATCCAACTCTGAAGTTATTCCTGTATGAGGAAGGATGTGGGGTAGAGCACCTCAGAGGTCCCTTCTGACCTAAGTTTTTCTGGTTTTACAACATCAAGACACAGCCACAGGCATCTTCTTTTTATGTACAGGACATGAGGATATGCTCACCACCACACTCCTTCCTGAAGCATGACTAGATACAGCTTATTGTAACCCAACTGCAGACAGAAAGAACCCCTAAGAGGTTTATCTGACAGAAAAACTCCTCTCGGTACTGAGTCTGACTCCTACATAACCAAGTGTTCATGTACATGTTAGTTCTGAAAACAAGGACCCCAATGTATGACTGAAGCCTTTACAATGAAAAGTAAGCAATGCTGCCTGAAGCAACACCCCATAGGAAATAACATCATCACCACAGGCAAGCTGACCAAAATATGGCTTAAGTAGGTGGGAACTAAGGGCCGTGACACAAATGGGATTCATTACCTCCCACAGATAAATACCACATTGAAAGGCACCACCCAATGTGCCTGAAGGCTAAAGAGGGTAACATTCCCCGGGGCCAGAAGGCTGAGGAGTCTACTCTGTAATTGCTTGTAAGAGTATCTGTGACCTGGTAATGCAAGGTAAAAATCTCATGAAGAAATTAGAAAGTGAAAAGACATACGGAACAATCCACACACACAAACAGCACTGAGCTGTACTGCCACATTAAATTACAGAGTAATAAATGGCAACTGATAAAAAGAAAACTTATTAGGGTCTTGGTGTGGTGTTTTCTTCCCTTACTGCAAGTTGCTTTGTACAGGCAGTGGGAGACTCCAAAGGAATGTTCACTCATACTTTGACATAAAAAGAACTACACATACTTGGTTCAAAATGTGGTGTAAGAAGATCTTCTCTTTGAACTATAAAGTTTGGCCTTATAGCTTTCTCTCTCTCTCCAAGAACTGATGCAACAGTTATTTCCATTTTTGTGATAAAACCACACAGGGTTTTATGAATTCCAATTGCACCAAACAAGGTTTTACGAATCCCAGAAACATAAAATATATGCATCTCAATACAGCTTTAAGATGTCCAGAGGTTGCAGACAATGACTAAGTCATGGCATAGAGATCTCTGCTTGAGGTAACTCTCAATTGTTTCCCTGTAATTCTAGTGCAATAATGCCAGACAGTATTAAGCTGTTTGTTGGAACAACAATTTCACAGAAGCCTGGAAAAACCCACTCATTTTCTACCAAAGCTATCACTGTTTTTTTTGACAGTACAGACTGGCATTCCCTATGGAATTATTCTTCATTTCCTTGATGGTGTCTTGAAACAGCGTTTCCAAGACAATTCAGGGAGCAATTTTCAGATAATTGATACTGTTGACAACAAAACCAGTTAAAAATGTGTCTAACAGAATAAAAGCTCTAAAAATATTTATGATGCAAAATGAAATATGTCACAGAACTAACAATCACATATATAAAACCTAAAAAACATTCAAAAGCAAATCCAATCAGCCAAGTATAAGAATATTGCATGTTTTAAGTTATGTACTCTCCCAAAGGTCAGCAACTCAGCCATGAATGCAGGAACTTAATTTCTGGGCATTATTTTCCCCAGATGGACCCACTGCCCAAAAGCCTCCAGTGGTGACCTTGCAGTCTGTTTGTTACAGACACCACTGGTGAGTGCTCTGCTCCCACCTGGGAGTGCAGTCACATGGATCAGTCACTGACCTGAGACTGCAAACTGCTCCCGTTTATCCCCCAATACATGTTTCTAATGCCAATGTAATTATTATAAAGGGAAGCATAGCTTGTTAAATAGGAGAAAAGTAATTAAATGTTCAGGTGTTGGATGAGTACTGAAGAAAAGCAGCACAGACTGCCACATCCCTCTGCAGGGAACTGATCCAGTTTCTACTTCACTAAGCGATTTTTTTACACTTACTCAAAATAAAAAGCTAAAAAAAAATAGCATATTAAATCAGAAATTAGGTACCTTTACTCTTTCTTCAAAAGGAACTACAAAAGGTAGCTCTGTCAGAATTGCAAGTTGTCGTTCTTCAGATACAGAAAGAGGTGCTGGTTCCAAACCCACTTAAAACAGAAATAATAATTTTAAAAGTTTTGGAAAGAACATTTTTTTAAACAGTTTATTTTGTATCAAGTCAAGTGACTCCATCTACTTTGTATAAAAATACATACATTAAAATAGTTTATTTACTACTTAGTAACACAAAGCCTTACCTTTTTTATACATTAGTTGCTACAGGCAAACTGAAATATAAGTAGTGAAAACACACTAAAACCAAAATGCATATAAAAATAAATACTTCTGTATCTCTTTAGTTTATCCAGAAAAAATATCTTCTTATTCCTGACATTTTAGCTTTTGAATTAAGAAAAAATATGTGATAGAAGACAATTTGGAAGTTGCAATGATTTAGAACTTTCATCACAGGAATACTCAATATTCCCATCCCAATGATCAAAATAGTTAAAAGCACTAACTTTAAACTCCATCATCTACCTTCAATCCAGTCATTTTAGGTGAAAAATCTAAGAATTAAACCAAATCTAATGAAACAAACAGAAAGATAGCATTTATTTCTCTCCCACCGGCAAGGTCATGGTAATCAGATTAAATCCCCGTCATTGCAGACGCAGTGAAAACATCTTCAAGAAACTGTGTAATGTACTTAAGAAAAAAATGTTAGAGAAGAATTCAAGGAGCCACAGCCGAGAGACTCACTCGGGTGCAGTTCCCAAGCCCCTCTGCAGCTCCCTTGAACCTTCCTACACCCAGAGATGATGTTTTTAGGAAACAACTCAACGCTGAGAGATGCAAATGTAGAAATTATAATCCTGTTTTAACATCATGGGAGGAAACTCAGCTGCTGAGCACATATCTGAACATAAATTAATGAACTGTAATCAGTACTGCTCACTGACTCAGACACTGTGGGTAAAGGTCTACCCAGGCTTCAGTCTACAGAGGAAACAACACCCACAGTTCCTTTGTTGTTTCATTTTCACCTTTAATAACCATCTTTTTGAAAAAATACTCCAGAGTCTAGATTACTCACAGACCATGTTACAAAATAAGTAAATGCTTTATGTCACTTCCCAGTCTAGAAGTTCACGATGACTCTTTTTTCCTTTGGCTCCTACCTGTGGAGACAAGTGTCTTGCTGCCATTCTGCAATTGGACATCACTTGAACATTCTTTTTCTGTTTTTTGGGGGTTTAACTCCTCAAAGCACTTTAAGAAGGCAATTCTAAGCACCAATTTAATAGGATGTGACTCAACACCACTATAGTTTATGTATATTCATTTGGGGCAGATTTCAACATTGCAAGCCATTGGAATTTCTGACAAAAATGCTTATCTGTGATTACCTTTAGTTTACTTAGCAAACATTTTTAATTAAAGTCAATGTATGCAGCCTATTAAGCTAACAGTTAAAAGCACTTTAAATAAAAAGTGCATGTCCAGCAAAGGTAAACTACTACATGACTTCGACAGTTCAATTATTTCAGTCAATTAGTCAATTTTATCTGCATTTCTCCATCACAGCTTCTTTCCTTAAAGAGAAATATGGGATGGAGCCATCAATACAGAGGGCATTTAGAGCCCACGAGTCTGCCATTTAAGTAAATGAAAAAGCACAAATAAACATGACCATATGTGATTCAGCAGTACTTTCATGCTAATTGGCTTTAACCCATATGGAGTCAAGAGGGATTAAACAAGTCATGTGCACATTGTTACCTGCTTGTTTTCACACATTCATGTTCATTGCACTTTTTTTAGCCTGATTTCATATGAAAACAAGGTTTACATGGACACATTTCATCATCTTTCCTCACCATCTTGTTCCCAATATACCTTTGAGCTAATGAGCTGAACTTCGACAGAGGAGATTCCAAAATACTGAGTACTGTGAAAATGTTCAACTGGACAGAGCAGAGAAATTCCTTCAGTGAACCTCAACACAGAAACAGCAAGGAGAGCTCTATTTAGTGTGTCAGCTGCCTGACAGCCAGCCAGGACAGGAGGGCATGCAGGTGCTCCAAGGCAGCCACAGCATGTGCATTCCTTATCCACAGACTGCCCAGAGCAAGGCAACCAAACAGAGGGAACTGGTGCTATTGTGGGAAGGAAAACAAGGCAGAGCTTGAGATACCGTGTGTGTGAGGGGAAAGAGACCAGTAGGAGAATGTGTAAGTACTAAACGTGGAACAGGTCTGACAGCGGAGATCAGGACAGTGTCCACAGCTGCCAAGAGCCGTGTAGGGCAATGGGAGAACACGGATTGCTGATGTGGAGTCTGGAAGGTCCACAGAACACAGGCCTGCTGAAGCCTGGCAATTTTTGCTAAAAAACCCTGCTTTTAAGACTTCATATTATCGATCACTTAAAATAGATGTTTTCCAAAGAAAGAAACTAAACTGATAAAATACACTACTCAAAATTCTGAGGAATAATTACACTGGACTAAAGCAGTTGTTATGTGGAAACTACGCTATTAAGGTAATCAGAATAAACTTTTTACCATCATAGCTGCTGAAATATATCATTATAAGAAGTCCTTAGGTTTCAACCTTGGACAAAGCTCTTAATTCAGTACAACTCTACAGCAGCATTCAAAGGCTATAGTCTTCTCTACATGATCTACTGTATAAGGCTGAGCTAACTCAAGCAGATTACATTACCTTGAGAGAAACTATGGGTTCTTGTCCCTTAATCATTTTGCTGTTTAAAGGTCTCATTTTTAATTCATTATTAAATCTGCACAAGCATTACTGATTTAATCATTATTTTATCTGAGGTAAAATTCTACAATAGTGAATCTAAAAAGGTCTGAAAAGCTGCAAGAAACAGACTGTCTGCATGAGAAAGCATCTCAGAACAACTAGATTTACCCTGATTGCTAAGTTAGTCCAATTCTCTCTTCTTTCTCTGGAAGTTCCATAAAATCCAGATATTTTGAGTAATTCAGGGGGTTAAGTTTCTTGTCTAATTAGAGACAATATTTATAAACAGCAATTAATATTTATCATGTAAAGCTTGTTTGTTACAGTTTAATATATGATAAGGATGTTTCTTTACAGTAAATAGTAAAACCTCAGTTCTTTACATCTTCCACAACTGTACTAATTTTCTATCTTATGCAACTGCCTTTAATACATATTAATACATGTTTGTCCACCTCATCACATGCCCTCATCAAGGGCAGCAGAAGCTTGGGTAAAACTGTTATTAAGTAACATTAAATATTCTAAAGACATACACAAATGTATACAAATACACATTTTTAAATATCTGAAACAAAATTATGAAAGATTGCCTTGCTTTTGGCTACCAAGACTTTAATATAAAATACTCAACAGAGCTCTAGAAGAGGAAGGTTTTCTTTGCATAAGGCAAACTGTTATTTTGACATGGCAAAGTAAGAATGGCTTAGACAGTATCTTACCATCCAAAGTGGATTGCAGTGGTCCTATTCTGCCCATTCTTCTGACCCTCCAGACATGTCTGGCGGATGGCACATACAGCTGTGTAACCTAATCAATTAACAGCATCTTACAGTTAAACATTACCTGATTACACATTACATGTTACTATTACATAGTAAATATATATAGCAGTCACATCCAAATGTTCAATTCGCTGCTACAAATGCAAATGACTTACACTGTTGCACTGCAGAGCAAGCTTTTCTTCGTGGATTGGAAATGTGATTTAACATAAAAGTTTCTTAACAGATACAAGACTTGTGCATTAGAGAGAAGCAACATTACTCCAGGTTTTATACCACACAATCTGTGCAACACCAATTACACTGTCAGGAATCAAACACTCTACCACTGAAATTTTGGCACCTGTAAGGCTTTGTGGAAAAGGACATGACTCCTACCTTATCTGCTTTAATGTTCTCTTGTTCTGAGAGCCAATGATTTGGTGGGCAGAAATTTCTCCTTGTATCTCTAGATTTCAACATTTTCACTAAGTTTGTGATGACCTAAGAGTCAGAAACACATCCATTCAATATACATTTAACACTTTGAATAAAATCGTATGATCTAAAGAAAATCTTCAGGGTAAAAGTCTACATCTGAAAATACACTACAACTTCTCTTGTCAATGAATCTTTTTAGTGTTTTCATAGCTGGCTACAGAAATTAGTATCATCTCACCCAGAAGCAGCTAACAGTTTATCCAGTGAATTGTAGCCTCCAAGTTCTTGTCTCTCTTGAAACAGAGCCTGGTGTGACTGGCTTAGCTGTTTACACTGCACAGCAAACTGCCACAGGACTGTTGAAGTGTCCAACATACCACATTCAGAAAGTAAAACCACTTCTGAGCAGGGCCCAGCCCACACAGCCCTGAGAGCAGACTGCAAGATGACCATTTCCACAAAAAAGGATGGTTACCAAATGTTCCTCAGGTGATTACCACACGAAGCACAAAAAGCACCTCCAGTCCCAAAAATACGTGTGAAGTGGCTTGTTGTAATTTGAATATGCACACGTAGTGTGTTACCATAATGATATTTCCAAACAAAACTGTGTTAGTAAGGCCTTTAGTGTGTTAGTAATTTAGTAAGGCCTTTTCCAAAAGAAGGTACCAGCATTTACCTGAAAAGCACCCAGTACCAGGGGTTTAACAAATCTTTGGTGATCAGCTGAACCACAGGGGGTGATGATGGACTCACCTGCATTTTTCTCAACCACATCAGCTTAAACCACTAAGTTTAATTCATTTTTACTCATAACGAATTCAAACTATGAAATTAAATTCTGTTATTATTATAACCATACAGTCAGGAAATGAGAAAACTTAACAGATAACTAGTTTATTCACATCTCCCGAAGAAAATTGGGAGGCTGAGAAAAATAGTTAACATGGTCACTAGAGTGTCCTTGCAATTTTAGTATTTTTCTTGGCAGTTTCCTCCAATCCAGGGAAAAAATAAAAACCAGTAGAGATACCAAGCTAACAAGGACTTTGTCTCAAGCACAATTGCCATACTTGGTTGCACACCTTCTGCCCAAAGCTGAATCACGTTAGACCTGCACTACATAAAACATAATTAAGTGGAATCAATAGAATATTAAATTACCAGCCTAAAAAGACATTATCACTGCTACAAAGAGCAGCTTTCTGTTTTGCAACTTGTAAGTACAGCACTTAAAAAAATTAACAGAAAAGAACCCCCCACACAAAGCTTTTCTGAAATAATCTTGCAAAAAGACTGTCTTAATGGACAGGTGTCAACAGTAGTAAAGAGTTTAATGGGCCTTGTAAAGGATTCTGTGTCTCAATGCTACAAAATAGACCTTTTAACATCCAGTTTTTAAAGTAACATCTTGAATAAAGACACAACAAAGAATGCTATTAAGGGAACTGTCTGATTACACAAGAATTTCTGTCACCTTGTCCTTATAAAATTCAGTGCAGGTGAGATGAGTCACTGAAACTCTGTGGTCCCATTACCACTATAAGCTAAACATTTTTTGAAAATACAATCAGAGAAGATTATCCACACGAAAGGTATGAGAATAAGGTATTTTACAAGCAGCTAAAGGAAGCTGAATCAGATCAGGTGAGACTGGAGCTCCTCCTGCAGAACACATGGGCCCTGACAACACTTGCCACCTCAACTCAGGATGCCTCTGTATAAATTTTCCTAAGTATGTATTCTATTGAAAGGGAAGCTGCAGTAAAATAAATAATATTAAAATGGGGAGTCCTTTCCAATAGTGTCAAGTGTGAGTAACATTTAAAACTAAAATTCATCAAAATTAGCAACTTGATTTTACAGGATTAACTCAAGATAGTGAAATAATTATTTTATTTAACAAAAATAAAATTTTCATGTACTCATTACTTAAGCTTTTCTATGGAATCTGTACCAGTTGACTAAGCTATTCATTATTACACCAAGACAAAACCAGGAGATTCTGTTCAATGAAGACATTTGCACATCTTACCAATGGCCTCCAATCTGTTAGCAAATATGCACCTCACTGTCATCAGCCTCACTGTTATCAGATGTACCATTACCTTAGAGAATAAAGCCTATATTTCTGTGTGTTCATATGTGTAAAAATTTTTTTCATTTGTTTCCTATATACACAAATGTATTTCATTAGACACCAGAGGCATGGAAAATACGCAAAACAAGTGCAGGGAATCAAAAGAAAAAAGGTAATAGAGAAATTAAAAGCAGAGGTGAAGAAAGTATGTGCCTTTTTGATTGCAGGCAGCTTGCAAAAGCTTTAGCAAAGGTACATTTCATACATTTGAGATATATCATAGAATCATAGAATGGATTGGGTTGGAAAAGACCTCTGAGATCATCAAGTCCAACCCTTGGTCCAACTCCACTCCCTTTACCAGATCATGGCACTCACTGCCACGGCCAAGCTCAGGTTAAAAACATCCAGGGACGGTGAATCCACCACCTCTCTGGGCAGCCCATTCCAATGCCTGAGCACTCTCTCTGAAAAGAATTTTTTTCTGATCTCCAACTTAAATTTCCCCTGGTAGAGCTTGAGCCCGTGCCCCCTTGTCCTATTGCTGAATGCCTGGGAGAAGAGACCAACCCCCACGTGGCCAGAACTTCCCTTCAGGTAGTTATATGTATATATTTAACATAATGCAAAAGAAAGAAAAGTGTTTTCTATTTAAATTCATAATGAACAACTTTAGCTTTGTTTTAATGGCTGCCTGATTACTGGCAAGAAGCTGTTTGGAAGCTGCCCTCAGGAAAGACTGTGCTATGCACAGTAGTCTCTTTGATGAGATGAACTTCAGCCACGTTCCATTTTCATCTGTAAGAACATGTTTCTGAAGAAGCACACGAGGAAAGCTTTGCTATCTATCAGCTTCTTTTTTGGGTAGGACCAGAGCCTTTGAGATGCTCTCAAATAATTCAGCTCATGGAAGGCAACCCTGGCTCCTTAAAACAGTGAGAATACTCTGATTTTAAACAGTTCCACTGCAAGTTTAATTCTGAGCAAAATATGATCAAATTCACCTGAAATCTACCCAGCCTACACAAAACCTGAGTAACAAACTAAAGTGCACAAATGGAAGATACCGTGACATGAACTGCACACACAAAAATACCCCTGACATGCATCTTTCTTAGAAAAATAGACATATTGAGGTTTTCACTTGTGACCTTTAAATCGAAAGTTTATTTGCAATTTAAAGACAAGTAATTAAATTAAATTGTGCAAACATATATTAGATCAATCTGTGCAAATTACAAATTCAGTGGTGCATTAGGACTGTATTCGATGCAATCAAAACATTATCAGTTACTCTCACTGCTATTAATGCTTATGCTCATAAGTGAAATGTGTTGTAAAATCAGGCAGAATAGGCTGGATAGAGGCTATCTCAGACTTGTAGAATGAATAAGCATTCCTTAATTAGCCCATCAGGTTAAGTGCAAGCCTTAATGGGCCTTTCCTAAAGTCTAGCATGACATCTTTCTCCAAACATGGCCAAGAAGAAAGTTCCATTAGCAATATTAATACAAGCTTAGTTGATCATTTTCATTCAATTAACTTCTTTCAATTAAATAGATAGCTTGACAAAAGCAGTGATAAAAGACCTGAAGGGACAGCTGATGACTCGAACTGAACATTAGTGTGCGAGAGGTCGCCAGTATTAAACAGACTGTAAATCTAGCATTCAATTTGGAAAATGCATTTCTTCTGCTCCCACTTCTTTAATGAGCAATTTTAGCTGACTGGATGTGTTTGCTGCAGAATTTTCATGACAAGTCAAGCACTCCCTTTTTTTCAGCAACGGTTATATTAGGGGTTTTTTCTGCCAACGTTTTCAGCTTCTCTTAACTCATGTCTTAGGTAGGATGCCATGGATAAAACTAGCAGAAATACATTGGTAGGTATCCAGAAAAAACATACATTAAGTTCACATTTGCTAAGCCAGATTCACCTTCCCATTCGTATTTCAGCAAATCCAAAAGGAGCAGTACCATCAGATTTTAGCAGAACACCAACCAAACCAATACAGATGGTCCCAATATAGTGAAGTCCCTAATGCAGAACTAACTGAGTAATCAAAAGATTCTGTTGGAATTTCACACCTACATAAAGTTGTGATGACACTCTTAAGTACTTCGCTGAAAGGGAGTCCAAGTTATACCCCACACTTTATACAGCAACTATTTTGTAAACAGGATCAGCAAGAAAATTAAGAGTTGCCAGAAGCAAATGAAAATGTGTCAGTTATGAGAATTAAAACTTGGTTGTAATAATGCCAAGGTCATGGGTTCAATCCCCTGTATGGGCCATTGACTTAAGAGCTGGACTCGATGATCCTTGTGGGTCCCTTCCAACTCAGAACAGTCTGTGATTCTGTGAAAGTCTGTGAATTAAGTTACTGAAGTTCATATATGCCAAATAACAACCTGCCCAAATCCATATTCCTTGTTACAAGACATTAAAATTAGAGGGAAAAAACAAAACAGATCTCCTATTTTCAGCAGAAACCTGAAAATTGTATCAAAGTCTGTTCTGAAAATTGGCACAATTTACCTTGAATAGCTGAATCCACCGTTTCTGCTCCGTCTGGATACATTGCTGCATTTCTGTATTCTTTGTTACTCCTACACTTCTGAATGCTGCAATGTATTCCTCACGCACCTCTGGTTTTGTTTCTGGGTAAGCCAACTTTATGATTCCTAGACATGCATCTCGAAGGCAGCGTGACAATATTACAAGCTCTTCTAGTGTAAAAGGCATCATTGATGATTGTCTTTGACCTACAGCTACATAAAACATAAGTTTAAGTTTCCTTAAATGACTTTCTCATAATTCTTTTATTACTTAAAAATATACTTATTTCATTGAAACTGTAATGTTCACATACAAAATCTAAAGGCAGAGAAAAGAAACATCACCCAAAACCAGAATCAGTAAATGTTTATAAAGGAGATCAAGTCTTGGAAGTGTTTCCAGTCACCATTATTTTAATTACAATATCCTCTTGTTTTCTTTCCTGATTCCTGTTATGTTAAATTTATACATTAGACTACAGGTTCAGCCCAGAAGAAGTTCATTCTCTTCACTAACTCATTAAAAATTACCATGATTAATAACTTCCATATCAGACCCTGTTCCCAATGTGCAGCCCATCAATTTTTTTCTCTTTTTTCTAAATGCAATCACCATGAAAGAGCCAGCTGACAGCTGAGTGCTCAGGGACCATCAGCAAGCCAGCCCAGAGCCTTCCTCAGGGATGTCAGCAAATCATTGCCCAGGGAACTCCAGCCTCACACAAGAACACTTTGCAAAGCACTGCTATTTAGTATGCTTGGAACTCACCTTCCATTGGATCACCAAAGAATTCATTATCATGAATAGAAATAAGTGAATGACTAAACAAAGAACTGAAAAGGTAGAAGAGAGGGATAATTCGGCTGGAGTCTTCTAAAGACATTGGAGAGCCTCTTGAAATCACTTGAAGGAGTGGCACCATAGACCTTAAAATATAAAATGTAACATAAAAGAGATGGTTAATTAAATACTCTAAGAAAGTATTAAGTAAAAAAAAAACATGGTAGTGGCTCATACAGCAAAAATAACGAGGGTGCTTTCAGTTTAACTATTTCCAAATCTTGCAAAATGAAGTTTACTCTTTGCATGTTTTTGTCACTGTCTGGTGATGGATAAACTTTGGCATTAACTGTTACAGACTGCAGATACTTTTGAGAGACAAAGCAAAAAGAGAAACTCATCTGCCTCAAGCTCCCCTGAACGTTTCTGCCACCATCAATTTCAGCACAAGTCCAAGTATGTAAAACAAAACTCACAGCCTCAGGATGAAGGACTTTGCACTTTGATGCTGGTAAGCACTCCAAAAACTACAAAATATTGACTTATTTTAATTATTTTCTTGATTTACAAATGTCCAATTTCCAAGATTTTGCTCAGTTTTATGAAATCATAGGAGGTAACCACACCTCTGACTGTCCCACTCCCTTTTCGACAGATATGCTCTATTTTAACAAAGACTCAGTTCAGAAATGGCACAATACATACCCCGTAATCATTCGTGTAGTCATTGAAGATATCAAATACCAAAGATGCCTCAGGAATCTGGCATTAAAGGCTAAACTATAAAGAAGCCTGCAAGAGGAAGTTCAAATAAATTGTGTCTTCCAAAATACTGTATTCACAAAACACAATGCTTCTGTAAGAACTTTTCTCAAAAAGTTAACAATTTTAATTTATTTTTTCAAGGTGGAACATTCTTATTCTGCTCAAATCTGGTGAAAGCCCCAAAAGCTGAAAAACAACTGTATAAATCCTTACACTCAAAATACACAGCTTTCATTCATTCAGCAACAAACCATAAAATATAAACCCACATTTGCCTTCTCCTGCAGAATTCAATACACATTAATAAAAATAACATACACTTGAGTTATTTATCTGGGCATTTCTAAATTCTAATCTAGAAAATCACACCAAACTAGTTAACAGATCACTTCTGTGGCATTAACAAACACAGCAATTTTTGCAAAAGACAGATTAAAATACCTTCATTTATGTCAGAACTATTGATTTAAAATTATGCAGCAATTTTACTGGTATGCTCTGCTTGGCAGACAGAACATAATGGAACAATGTCTGTCAGGACAGCTACACCTGCACTAATCCATCCATAGACAGAAAATTGTTTATACATCTGGAAAAATAAGTGTGTAAGTCCACAATTACAATAGTAAGTTACATACACGACTGACTTTAACTGTATCATGTCAGACAGGACATAATATGAGAAATAAGAAATAAAAGGCTTCCCAGAATGAAAAGTCTCCCTCAGACAATTTTACCACCCCCTGCAGGAAGCAACATATGAGACAAAATAATTTGAAACAATGTCTTCTAGGAAACCAAACAGGATTTCACTGACTTAACAGTAATTTCTTGGGTATTGAAGAACAATATTCAGTTAGTTATTCCAAATGCTGCTTTCCTAGGTCTTCTAGTTACTATTAGAATAAATAAAGTAACCCAGATACTGAGTCCACATCTCCTCTGAGTGGTCCATAGCTTTGTAACACCAAAATTCTCTGTGACCAAGCATACAAGAGATTGGGGGCTGGGAAATGGGAGCAGAGAGGGGAGATTGGCTGCAGTATGGACCATGTGGACAAATCAAAACTTGCCAGATGGCAAAAGGAAAGGGAGCATGTATTTCATTCAGCAAAAAAGTAACATACCAATGAAGACTCAATAATATTTGAGATTGGTGTAAGTAGCAATTCATTCAAAGACATTAAATAAAGTAAAAAACCACAAAAGAAAACCTCCATGCCCACTGACAAACTGCTGCACAGTGCCACGTGCCCTGCCCTGGCTCACTGTCTGCCCCCACAGCTGGTCCCTTCCTCAGGCTCCCAACTGACCAAAGCCCAGCCCCACAGACAGTGAGAGAATAAAGGAGCATGAGGAAGGGCAGAATTCCTCACTAAACTGAGAGGATCATTTCACAGGTACAGGGAGTTCTGGAAATAGAATGGGGACATGCAGAAGAAGGGGAAATGAAACACAAGCCATCTCTACGTTGCAGGGCATCTCTTTGAATTTTAAATGCACAGATCAGTATCTTCAAACAGAGCTGGACAAAGTGCAGAGAAGTTGCATGTTGGTGAACACTGCGAAGTTTGACTCAAATTTGAAGCAACTGCAGATAATGGCAGTATAAGATCAGTTTCACTATAAAATTAAGTTATATTTTAAGATCACTTTCACTGTAAAATTAAGTTATATTTTAATTACGTGGAATTTTTGAAATAATTCAACCTGATACATGGGAATTCTGCTTCCTTCTGAAGTCTCATTACTATGACATTTGGGTGAAAATTATGCATTTTCACGTAAAGAAGGGCTTATCATACCTAGCTAATTTAAAATAAGGCTTTGTATTTTAATGTTTAAGTATCTGAATGACAGCTCAGATGTCTTGGTTTCTGAAATGAGACATTTCCTCAGTGACCTTCAGCTTTTGGCCTCATATTTGAAATGAGAAGTGCTTTGGCCCAGCGCCGTCAGGTCTTGTGTGCCTTCCAAGAGAAAACTGGTTAATTTTACAATCATCCCTGGAAATTATGTAACAGTTTTAGCAGAACTGAACAAACGTTAGGGACACGGAACCCATCATAATGTAATTCACTTTTTCATTCTATCAATATTCAGCACTAATGAAGGGGAAAAAAGGACAAACCTTAAGAGCTTGTAGTAATAACCTTTGTCTAAGTTTTAGCTATTTCTATTCCATATCTGTGATCCAGGCAGTCACTTGTAGCAACTGCTCTATTTCATGGCCCAATTCCAGAAATGCTGAATGTACTCAACTTTCACATTTCCCTTTCCTGAAAATCCCATTAAATACAAAAAAGCAGAATTGGTAGAGAATGGCATCATGCAGACTATTTTGTTAAGGTGAAATACCTACAAATATAGAATCATAGAATGGATTGCGTTAGAAAAGACCTCCCAGATCATCAAGCTCAACCCTTGGTCCAACTCCAGTCCCTTTACCGGATCATGGCACTCAGGGCCACATCCAATCGCAGTTTAAAAACCTCCAGGGATGGGGAATCCACCCCCTCTCTGGGCAGCCCATTCCAATGCCTGAGCACTCTCTCTGAAAAGAATTTTTTTCTGATCTCCAACTTCAATTTCCCCTGGCAGAGCTTGAGCCCGTGCCCCCTTGTCCTATTGCTGAGTGCCTGGGAGAAGAGACCAACTGCCAAGCAAATGAATTCATCAATTCTAAAGTTTCCATACTGTGACCAGAAAGTAAACATGAAACTGAAAACTAAGCACAGAACTGGTGAATTGGTCCTTGTGCTACAAATGTTTTGCATCACCAGATTCACCTGAAATTTAATGCATTGCAAAAGTAAAGATGGCAGAAAAAAAACCTGCTACCTTCCCACTACAAGTACAGAAACCGGCTTTCAAAGCTGAAGATAACAACAACAAAAAAACCAATAAACCAAAAGTCCACCACAAAATGCCAAGTACAGCCTTGAAAAGCCTATCTCTGCAAAAGCTTAAGAAGTTGCCTGTGCTAAAGCTCAAAAATTTTAGCTTCACACTGAAAAAACCCCGAACCACAAAACAAAAAAAGGCAAAAAAAAAATTTTTAAAAATCAAAAAGTAAAAATTTCATAATTAAAATAGATTAAAAAATCTACCTCTTTTGGTCTTTTTCTTTGGCAGAGAAGAAATGTGCATCTGGTTAAAAACAGCCTTTCCAGGTAAAACTACATTAAAATAACGCAGTGCAAGAATTTCTGATAAATGACAGAACCTTACAGGGATGGCTTATATATCCTGAGCACAATTCCTTATCAATCCACAAAGTTTAGAGTTCAGTTAACATAAAGCCTGAGTGTCCATAAAGGCTTCACCACTTTTTCTGTTAAAGAAAAAAAAAATAACAAAAAAAAACCCAAACAAACAAAAAAACCCAAAAACCTACCAACAAAAATATGAAAAAAGAAGAAAAGATCAGGGGTTTAATTTTAAATACTTCTACTATTCTAAAAACAAACCAAGAGGCTGAAGTTTAAACCCTTCCCACCTGGGGGTTTTGCATTTTCTTGAAAATCTCACTGAATGTCACCAACCTTTTTATTATGAGATCATTATGCATGTTTTGTGTAATGGATTCATTAATAGATTTTCTGTAAAGCCCAATATTAAGATTTAGCACTGTTGTTTGGGAGAAGAACCATTTTTCTGCTACCAGGAAGGACAAACTCCTTTCAAAAGGAAAAATGCAGACGGCCTCAGCCACAGGCTATGAGAGTTAAATTCAACCCAGTGATTCCTGTATCAATTTTAATCATACTAAATTAAATTATCTGCTCCCAAAAGTAAGAACATAACAATCATTTATTTATAACCTTGTTTCTCTCTCTAGGTATCTAATTGTCCACAAAGGCCACATGATTTATGTGTACTTGCCAGAACAGTATTTTGGGCACCTCTGGTTTAAAAAAAAGTGTCAAATTCCTCCTGTGCAATGGGACAGATTAAATGACCCATTAAGCTTAATTTAGCTGAGGCACCACTACAAGTTAATTAGTTAAAGGCAAGATTTTCAGTCTAGGTCATAAATTGGGCGCAGTTTCCCACTGAGACCATTTAAGTTAATGAAGAGAATACCCCAGAAGGAGAGGAGCTCTCACAGCCTGTGACAGGTCACCGGTGCCGGGGCAGCCAATTTTGTCACTCCAGAGCTGCCAACACGAGGCAGCAGCAAAGTCATCGCCAAACCAACTGTCCTGCTCTTTAGGCTGCTTCATGCTTCTGCCTCTCCCTGTACTAGACCAAGAAATCTAAAGAAAGCTTAAAAAACCCTGTGAATACTTCATATACAGTGATTCTGGTTTTAAGAAAATCACAACAGTGTCAGACTGTCCCCTAAAGAATTACTCCAAGAGCCTCACGTAAAGCCTAAATCTCAGAACACATAAATAAAGACAGGCTGCTCAGATTACATCACAATGTCATTTTCCAAACCATTTTGAACCACAGGTTGAGATTAGCAATGTTATATTAATTAAATAGTAGTGACATACAGTCAGTATGAAACTGTTAAACCCAGATTAGCATCGCTCAGGGGCACCAATCGGACTGACAGCAACTGACGGTCCAGTACAGTTTCCATCACTATTTAATACTCAGCTGTGATGACCTGAAGTCTAAAGTATTAAGTTACATCCCTAAATATTTTGAAACAGAATTTACTATTTACTGAAAGCATAGTTTTCATGAAAAAACATGTTCTCTCTCTATAATGAGAACTACACTCCAAGACTGTGATAACTGTACTCAGTAATATCTATCAACTTTACAGTGAGAAGGTTAAAGTCCTGTCTTGTCCCTCTGAAAACAAGCACAATTCCCAATGACTTTTTTACAATCAGGATTTTATTCTACACCTCTCATCTGGTTTATTGAACACAAGCTACAGTCTGTTTTTACCATAATGACCTAATTTTCCAAATCATCTTTTTCTTTAATTGGGCTTCACTGAGTATTTCCAGAACCTACTCAAAATTTATCAAAATTCCTAAGAACTAATCCAAAGAAATGTGTTTTTTCCAGTTATCCACCTCTGGATCCCACCACTTATGGCTGACTTGGAAATCAGAACTAGTAATTAATGTCTATTTTAATTTACCAAGCATCTGTGTGAATTAACATAATTTTGACCATGGAAGTAATTCCAGTGGTATCACTGACACAAATCTTATTATCTCTACTAGTTATTTCTAAAATTCAGCTGGTTTGGAGCTATTCAAAAGTTAAAATTTGTAAATTACTTTCCAACAGAAGATGTTGAGTAGATCTTTCATAATTCCTGGAAGTATCCAATGTGTAAATAGCTTGTTATCACAAATAATTGCAAAGACCTGCTATGGCTTCTCAGAGGAAATAGATGCCATACTCATACAATTAAAGTTCTGTGACTTCTTTATTCATTAAACACCCTTTTCCACACAGTTCACCAGCAAACCTCAAGTCAAAGCACTGATGCATTTAAGCTCAGTAATTACTATCCAAGGCAATGCAACAATAAAGCAGGAACACTAATTCAAGTGCTGCTATGATCTTCAGGTCTCACATCCTGCTCTAATGCAATTAGTCTACAAAGAACTAATTAGCCTAATCGAGCAATCACAGTTTCACTGACATCTTACTTCCTCTAACAGCTATAAACACCACTGGGCTAAGATAGCACCTAATTAGTTTTCTGTATCACTGTTTACAATGCAGTTTGAATTACGGTTACAGCATTCCCTAAATACTTACTTCACTACCAGCACCTACATACTTACTCAAAACTACTTGCACCAGAACAGTGTTAATACTTATGGGCCTCAGTCTGATAATAAGAAGGTGAAAAATCATCTCCCATTGTTCTGACATTTGTGGTTTGCCATCTCTGTAAAAGAATGCTGTGCAAATGAACATGTCCTTTATCTCCATCTCAGGTGCCAAAGCCCTTCCCAAACAATGATGCTTTTCAATAATTAGGAATTGGTTTAATTTGTAACAAGATATTTTGGCTATATACTAGAGAGCTGAGAGAACAAGTTGATTTCAGTGCTCAGCTGGACAGACACTGTGGAATGCATAGCACAATGTTTTAAAAACAAGGTGGACCGATTTCCACTGGAATGATACTCAACACTGCCTGTGAGCAAGGGAATGGATAACATCCTTCCAGGAATCTTGAGGGCACAATGAACAACAAGAAAAATAAGAAGCAAAGAATCCACTCTTTGGTTTATGTGCAATTATGATTTAAATTCTGAAATTCTTATTTATTTCATCTGATCGTAAAAGAAAACAAAGAAAAAGCCCCAAGGATATTTAAAAAGGTCTATCTAATAAAACTCATTTCAGATGTATTACAGTTCAAGATCACTATTATTTATACTTGCCTGACTTTTGGCACCATCATTCGGTGTTGCACCATCAGCGTGTGGCAGATTGACGCCATCAGGGTAAAGATCTCTTCACTAGCTGAGTCTCTCCAAACCATATTCAGCAGAGTGTTTGTCTGCTGCTTTGTATCCAATTTCTTTAGACACTCCTCAGCTATGTACTGAACTGATATTCTGCCATCACCCTATAAACACATAAAGAAAAGTTTGCATTTAATTCTTTCTAATTATCCAGTATCCCATTTTCAATAAAAAATAATACTTCCAAATTTCACTAGAACATAAAGTTTTCTTGTACAATAAATAGAATGGAAATACATATGTATATCCCATTCCCAGAAGTATCAGACCCAAGAGCCATCCTAAATCCCCAGGCTTTTATAGTATTTCCATGAGAGAAAAAAAAACAAAGAAAACACTAAGTTGGAACAGCAGGTGTTGTTACAGTAAAATCAAAAGTGAGCAATTCAGATCTATCGAAAGCCCTGGGAGACTTAGCTATCAGCCAGACGCAGCAAGGAGCTCAGCTGCTGCTGGCTGATAGGGAGGAGGTTACTCCCCAAGAATTCACATAGTAGGAATTCACAGTTCTCTGCAGGTGCACAAAAATAGCCAGGATGAAATAATATAAACATAGAACTTGTGAGAGATAGGTTCTAACCAATTGAAGTTTCTAGCGTGGTGGTGTGTAACTCTTTTAGCCAATAAGCTGTAGTCCTAACCCTATATAAACTGTGTGCTATGTCTAATAAAATGGCTTCACTTTAAATCTTAAAGATTTGTCTTGTGAAGTCCTTTCTCCGCTGCAAACTTTGTTTACTTTAAGCAGGTTTGTACGTTTCGTGGTCTCTTAGCATCATCTCAGACTGACAGAATAGAGAGTAAAAAGTCTCTGTAAAACACAAATTTAAAGAAGATAAGCTTAATTTTTTTTAAGTAAAAGCTCTGCCCTTCAGCAGACACATTATCTGTAGTTTAAGACCTCATTATAATAAAGGGTTTGTTTTTAACGTAAGCAACAAGTTTCATTTGCTAACCATGAAAAGTCATGCTCCCCTTCCACACACAGCCAGAAAAGTGCAGGACTTGGAGTGATTATGTTCTTGCCTATCTCTGCTGCTGCTACAACACAAACTCCTTCACAGAAATCCTGTACTGCTTACCGGTGCAGTTGTCATTTTACTGATCTCTTCATCCTCATCTTCAGAATCACTGTTTGCATCTTGACAGTTTGTACCAGCAGCAGACACAGGCAGCTGAGAGAGGAAAGTCTGGAGTACCCTCAAGTAGACAAGAAGTCCTTCCTCTGAGAGGGATCCTACCGGATGTACATGGAGACAAAAGACTGTCAGCCAGATCACATCGTACCATGAAACATGTTCTACCAGAAATACCTCACCAAAACAAGTTACACCCAATCTTACCAAATTAGTGCATTTTCTACTGAAAAGGCTATGATTAGGCAGTGAAAGATCTCTCCAACACTCTTCTCCACAAGCTGCCCTTTACACTTGCCAATGTTGTGGAAATACGTAAAGTATTAACTCCAATATGAAAAAAACAGTTAATTGGCCACTCAGCTTGCTCACCTAAATATGTTTCTCCAACTGTTAACACAAAGTAGAAAAGCCATGGGGCTTGATCACTACTTCTTGAATATCCATTTTCTGTTAATAATAGTGCATTCAGAAAGAGTTCATAGGGGAAAATGGTCTGCACATCAGCAAGCGCTGGAATGATGAAATGCAGTATCTGATCTGTAAAAGGTGCTGCCAGAAACTCCTCTGTGAAGGCTGCAAAAATCTGCTGCCTGAAAAGAAGAAAAACTGTTGTTATGGAAAATATAGGCAAAATTTCCCACAATTATCCAATGGGATAACAGATCAACTTGCAAGTTTGCACATATCCATCAAGAGGACTGCAAAGAGGAATGCCATTAATCCTGTCCTAGCACACCAAAGTTCTCAGGTTTATCAAAAATTACCTCCTTGTACTAAATCCTTTTCCTGATGATCTTACATGTAATTTTATCCTTTACATTTTTCTTGAACTCATGAAAAAACTATTCTGAAGTTAAATACATTGTTTATAATTTAATAAAATAAATCTAAATGGCACAATTAGTCTTGTTTACACAAATTCCTACTTTAACACAACACACTACCACATGTCATACAACCAGTTTGATTTCTGTTCCCTCTGTCTACATACTTGACTCTTTCTGCCTGTAAGCTTAGTTATTTCTCTTCATAAATCTCAGCTCAACTGTCACAAAGTTCTTTTTAACTTTAAAATTCTTTTCATCTGCCCTCAGCTGCACCTCTGCTCTCATCTAAGCTTTTCCACACCTATGTTCCTACGCACCATGAACCCTGCTATTCTCTGTGCTGTTTATTGTAGCATTTAGCATTTTATTGCCTTTTTCTTAAACACACCTGAAACTACATTGTTTTACTGATATACAGTGTTACCAAAAAATCCTATTGCAAATAAATCACTGAAAGAATGGCTAGACACACAACAATAATAACCCCACACACCTCTGACTGGAGCAAATGAGTACACAAATATCTAATATGATATTTCCTTACCTTGCACCTTCTGGACAGGAGCTATATGTAAAGTGCAATGGCTTCAGAACATTCTCCAGAAGAATTTTTGCAATAGGGACACGAGAAACATCAGAATACTCAATACTTGAGGGAAGCTTATTGTTAATTAACAAATAAAGCGACTTGTAGTAGCCTGCAAGGAAAGAAAATCACTTTTTAAATACAAATTAGTTTTCTACTTTTCCATATAAAACAACATATACTTAACTTGAAAAGTACTTTACAATTTGTTGCATGAAGCTTGACTTAAGGAGAGATTTTACAACATTCCAAGTCATATTCACACAACTAATGGGCTCTATCAGGAACCTCTCTGGAAATATCACATTATAAAATCATTCACAAGTATCAGTATTCAGAGTCAGTTTGATTTTCAAAGACCAATCAACTCTTGCTGATGAAATGAATAATTTGATTTTTACAAATAATGACCTATTAAAAAGATGTTCTCTTCTCCTTTAAGTGCCTGTAGTCACATTTTGTCCTTCCACTCCAGAAATGACTATCAAAGCATGGCTGCACCACACAGGTAAGAGTCCTGCTGGCACAAAGTCTCAATTCTGTGAGCACCTCACCATGGCAGGATGAAGAACACAATCACTGTTTCCAAAACAGGGCTCTCAGACAGTAATAAAATGCATTACCCCTCAAGCCATAAAGACACGTGTAGAGGGTAGTCTGTATTTCTCTCACAGAAGTACAAATGGAAGCACATGATTTCATTCTTTTTAAACCAACTTCCCGCTGCTCAATGAACTCCTAAACTAAGACACAAGTCTCACAACTACAGGAACACTGTAAAGGCACAAATAAGTGTCACATCATCAAGAGTCCAGTCTAAGATGCTTTGCTGGGGATCACCTAATTTGGCATGCAAAGTAACATGCAGGAAGTCCCCATAAAAGAATAACTTAGCAAAGCTGACAAGGTGCATGAGAAAGACAAACTACATGCAAAACCATACACTAATAAAAGCTTGTAACAGATTCTTTACAAATTATGCATCATAAATGACTAGGAGACAAAACATTTGTAGTTGCACAAAACTGCTTCTTTTTGTTTTCAGTACAAATCATCAGAAAACTACATTTTAGTAAAAAATTAATGATTTACGATCTTGATAAACTTTCATATGTCAGTTGTGAGGGTTGAGTATTATATTAAAAATATACGCATTTTGGAAGACATTTCTTATGTAAGAAGTTAATGAGACAAACGCAAGTTATTTCTATAGTTTCTGCTATATCATGGTAAGTAAAATAAATGTGCTACAATAAACTAGTTCTTTTTCTCACAGTGACTTCAACATATAGTAGTTAAAACCAAATCCTTAGTAACAGGTTAAGATACTCTAATCTACTGAATATAGTTTAAGACTTAGAGAGAATCATTCCAACAACTAGCTAACACATTGGAAGGTGCTCTTTCTGCACTTTATACCAATTTATACCAATTTTATACCAATGAGGCTGCATCTGAGATGTTTATTTCAAAATGTTTTTGTCTTCCATCCACAAGTTTTGCCAGTTCAAGCAACAGTATCAGAAAGGCAAATTATTTTTTTTGGGCATTCCCAGAATAATTAAGTTTCTTTGAGACAAAACATAATTTTAGTGGTAACTACAAAACTCATTAACTTTTGGTATGTTTGCACAGGTGTAACTCACTGCAGTTTAGCAAACAGTTTTGCTGATGACAGTACAAGTGCAATAAAAGCCAGGACACTATATCTTTGTAAGGTGTCTCTGATGTCCACAGGATGAAAAGGTGATGGCAATTTAGAACAATAATGAATGGTAACATTTCTAGAGAACAGTGCTGCAACACAGTGACCAAATTTGACACAACTGAAGCTTAGATCTGCCACTGTGTGTGCATGTGTCCATGTGAGAGAGTGTGTGTGTGTGTGTGTGTGTGTGTCTCTGTGTGTGTGTCTGCGTCTCTGTGTGTGTCTCTCTCTCTCTGTGTGCCTCTCTGTGTGTGCCTCTCTCCGTGTGTGTATGCCTCTGTGTGTGTGCCTCCGTGTGTAAACAGCTACTGGAATAAACTGGAACATCCACCTACTCTCAAAATCCGTGGTAAAGTCTGTATATGTAACTTGGTAGAATATTCAATTTATAACAGAATTTCCAAGGAAAGCAGGCAGTAATTTCTCAACTAGTGATCTCATTAAAAGCACAGTATCCATGTAATGTATAGGTCGGTGTATGCAGCACTTTATTCATCCCGTCTGTGGTAAAGGGAAAATGTGATTAAAAAACATGGGTTTGGGTATTACAGCTTCTGTTTCATTTTTGGGTATTTCCCAGAACTTCAAGTTGCTAGCCACTCACCTTTTTGAACCATGTAGTGCAAAATTTGTTCAATTAATGATGTCACATAGCTGACATCTTGTAAAACAGGCAAATACGTATTCTCAGATGAAAATACCTCAAGCATTCTCATAGGAAGTGCAACATTCAGACTGTCATCACTGCAATTCTGCAATAGCCTAGAAATGAAATTAAATTACAATTATTTAACAGGATATTTATCTTATTTCACGATTACAAAAAACCTTTCACATTCACCTTGAATTAATTTATTTCTACCTGGTTTCCAGGTGTTATCAGTAGTTTAGCTACATCTTTTTGTTGGCAAAATAGTGACTCCCGATTTTAGGGTTTCTATGAATATGGCAGTCTGCCTTTAAATCCTACTAAATTCTTGCTCCCAGTTATTTGAAAAGTTTGGAGGTCTATTGCATGAACAGGAAGAGAAGCAAAGGATAATACATGGTTTGCCAACATGTATTACTGTCCATATTAAAAATGAAGCCATGAAAGCCCTAGAGCAATGTGGGCTGGGAACAAATGCCAGGGAACATCACATAAATAACTAACACCATATGATAATACCTTTGATTACAGACTGAAATATTAAAAATCCCATCCTTTTACCAAGTTGCTTATATAACAACTACCAGTAACCACAGAAATTATGAAGATTATTATTGATAAGAAAAAATATATTGTTTTCTAAATCCAGGCTTTAGCTCCCAGGTATTCAAGTCACCTTAACAGATTTATGTTCCTGCAGTCCTTCCACTACAAAAAAATAAATGCAATGCTGAAGCCAGTAATGTAACTGTTTAATATGCTTTAAATTCAAAATAAAGTGTGAGGGAAGGCATCTTTAATAATCTTAGTTTTGAAACATGTATCCAAAGAATATCCCTGAAACATCAGTCTTCCTCAGATAACTTCTAAATCCTTATCAGTTCCCAACAAAACTTGGTTTCCACAAATATTCCTAATGATACACAATATGAAAGCAGGTAAGAATATACTTAAGCCTGTCCTAGGGGAGCATCCCTTAAGCACATGTTGAACCTGAAAGTCAACAGAGCTTGAGAATATTGCATTGTTCAGCACAGGAACAAGTATCCTCTACCACGGCCCACACAAAGATTTAACAGGAACAGTCCTTTCCATAAAATAAACTTACATTTAACGCTTCACTTGATGTAAAAAGAAACAAACAAGTGACCAACATAATTTCTGAACATTTTTTACATAGTAGCACATAGGAAAAAAAAAGAATTTACCTGCAACACAGCCCCAACAGTCTTTTTATTTGGAATAAGCAAGTAAGTCTGTCTGGACCATCCAATTGCTTAACAAACGGAGAACTCTGTTTAATTAAATTCTGACACAACCATACCTGCAAAAAGATATGCACAAGTTTAGTGGTTTGTGTACTGCAACTTGGACAGTAATACTTCATTGCTGTTGTGGATACCTTTGGAGGACACAAACTCAGACTGAATCATGTTCAGTTGAAAAAAAAAACTGTTATGCAACATAATTTACACGACTCCTAGCATGGAACTTTCAAAGTTAAGACTGAATTACACTTACAAATAACTTTATCTTGCAACAAAATTATCTGTATTTTTTGTTTTTAAATAGCCATAATTCTTTAATGTCCATTATTAATAGACACTATGAGTCACATTTACTCATACATTTGGGAAGTTGGCAATGACTTTATAACTGATATGCCAGCATTACTGAACAGGGAAAAGAAAAAAAAATCACCCACATACCTTGAGATGATCAGGAGGCTAAGTGGAAAATATTGTTGAAAAATTAAAAGTCTAATAGAAGTATATTATTTTAGAAAAATTACTGTGAACAGTAAGCACAGGATTTTTCAAGGTTTCATTCACATATTTTGTGTGTGTGTGAGTGCATGCACCTGTAAAATCTGATTTTACGTTACAGTGCTGAGATGAAAAACAGAAGACTGCAGGCCAGCAAAAGCCAGAATTCTTACATGAATTTACCAAAGTAGACAAAGCCTTTTTTACATCTTTTCAAAATCTTATAAGTAGAAGTCTACTATGAGAGTGCATGAAACACAAGTACTACAGATCAAGCTATGAATAGTACTCACCAAACGCTTGGAATCCTCATTCTGTCTGTAGAAAAAGAGTAACTGCCGAACTAAGAGAGTCAAATTGGCTCCATTAGCAGTGGAAAAGGTTCCTCCAGATTGGGCCAAATTAGCACAGCGATCAAACTCACTTCTTTGGATGGAGTACTGAAAAATAAAACATGCATCAATATATCAATAATGGCTGCGATTTAAAAGAGAGACGCAACATTTTTAAAACTTCATTTTAGCTCCCCATCCGAAGAGGCTGCAAAGTAGCAAAGCAGATGCAACACATCTTTGTTAAGAGATCAAAACATACACACGGTATCGCAGTTCCACTCTGTAGCTCAGAGGGTTCACATGCAACACATTTGCAGCTTATCAAAAACATCACATCAGACATTTTGATCTAGTTTACTCAAATTAGAAAATTTAAACAGACAAAGGTCTTTCTTAGAAAAATCGACCCAATGGCAGCTTAGAAAGAACAACTTTTTGACTCAAACTACCACCTCTCCTATATTGGAAAAAAAAATTAAAAGCTTCACTGGTGTGTGAAAGCTCTTTATATCTAATGGTTTTCATCAGTTTTATCAGCTAAAAAAAATACTGCACGATCCCACTGAGGTGCTGTTACATCCATGCTTTGCAGAATATACATCTGTCTACTAAAATTCTGAGTTTCAAGTGAAAATGTCAAGAGGGAAAAAAGAATTTCCACTTTGGGGAATATGCAAATACTCCAAAATATTTTTTTCAATTGAATTCTTTACACTCATAAATATTTTTCAATGAAATTATTTATTACTAGAAAGTCCCATTTTCAGCAAAACAAACAAATAAACAAACAAACAAATAAATAAATAAGTACTGACTTGGTGTTTTCTGTCTCTGTACCCTCTCACAAATGACTGGATTATTATTGCATTTTTCAGCCTCCGCCTTTCCTCCTGTAAAACAAAGCAAGAAAACTGAAATCAACAATGTGGGACTGACTCTAATTTCTACCATTTCATCAAATATATTTGTATTCAAATGGTTTTTTTGAACTAAAATTAAGCAGTAATCATTAGTTACATAAAGTATTTTAATGCTTGTATCCAATACACATAAATCAGAGATGCTTTTTAAGTGCAAATTTACCATTGAGATATTGCAAAAGAATTTTGCATAATAAGTATGGTAATACTACAGAAATAAAAATAAACATCGCATTATTTTGCATCACTTCATTATTAATTTATTTTATTAAAGTCTTAATACTATGTTAAAAAATGTTAAAAAATTCATCAAATTCTATGATAGCATTCCTCTTTCTGCATAAATCAACTAATCCTGAAGACCCACTTATGTTTTCATTCCAATAATACACAAGTATTATGATGCTGGCGAAGTTTGGACACAGGGAAAACAAACAAAAGATGAGTTACTTGGAGGCAGTATCCCTGCCAAAAGGAAAATGAGGCTTAAAGCTCTAAGCTCAGGAGCACAATATGGAAATCAATAAAAATTCTTACTCTATTCTTTAAACCAGACATATGAAGTGAGTCCTTTTATGATGTGTCTTCCTCAGCAGCTGGAAACAGTAGTTAAATCACTCCTTTAGTGTCTCACTTTCTGAGGAACTGAAAGCCAACTTGCTTGAGGCGCTACAGAGAGAGCACCCTGAGGGTTCCCTGGCAGCACCCTCAGCACGTCCCATCACAATAAAGATCCACAGGAAGTGGCTACTGTAATTATGTTTCTAACCATGTCCATATAGTTTCTTAGGGGACAAAGAGGGAAGTAAATAGTTGCTCATGAGCCTGGAGCTACAAAGCAGTGGTTGAGGAAGGAAAGGTATCAGGACTGAGAAGTCTGTTTTAAAAAGAGAAATTTTAACCTAATCATCAATCCTTGAACTATGATATGCCTGTCATTCTGAGGGCCACCAAGCAAAATAAAACACAAAAATGTTTTCCTAAATTTTATTAAAATACACTTAGGAAAGTTCACGTAAACCTTTAATTCACAAAACCTTGATTTCTAATGTATTGTCCCATAAAGTCACATCCAACTTAAGAACAGAACCTGAACAGACCAGAGAAACAACAGACAAAATTGCTATTCAAGGCCTATTTTATTTTTCCTGGAAACTCTTGTTCCTAAAGCACCTACTCTGCACAAGCACATCCTTGAAGACTTCAATTACATCTGAAGCACGAACCAAAACCAAAATTTTGACAGGCCAAAGGGTATTTTTCTCTCCAAATTTCTACAGTCGAAGTGTGATTAGCAGAGAGCTGCAGCGTCTCCTCATAACCACAATGTGAGGTTCAACTAAAACATGGACATGTTCCTCTTTCGTCTAGCTATGGGTTTTATCTCAGAATACATAATTGTCAATTAGTGACCTGTAACTGCAAAGGTTCTAAATCTGAGGTCACTGCTAAGATTCTGCTACAGGCAGTTTTTAAAAAGCTGTTACTGATTTTATTCTCAGAGGGGTCATTCATTTTGTGAGAATGTGCCACAGAAAATCACTGTATGCATGTGTACAAATACAGATGTGAGCAAACTGACTCTGCACTGGCTTTGCAGAAGACAGAATTGAGCAACTGAGAGGGATATTTCAGTGCATGGATAAAAGTTTCTGAACCACTTTTTACATATGTTGGTAAGGACTCCTTGTTTATAAATTTCATTCACAGAATTCTGAACTAGCTGGTGAAATCCTACGAGTTTCACACTTAAACTTGGTCCACAATTATACACCCATGTTAGGAAGAGATAAAAGCAGTTAATTGTGCTCAGAAACTGAGGAGTCACCACAGAACTTGTGTTTAATCTAGCAAGGATCAAACAGACTTTTAAGGGCCAAACATCTGTTTTCTTTATGAGCATAAAACCAGCATAGTTATACTTTTAAAATAATTTTTAACACCAAATTTTTTTCAACTCATATCAGGGAGGAGGGGGGAATGACAAAATTAACATATGAACTTAAATTCCATACTACTCATTTTTTGTTTTGGCTTTCCATGTCTATTTCTCTTCTGCATTACTCCAGACTGAATTATCCATAGCAGTAAGTTTCCATCAGAAACCAGTAGTAAGGTTGCCTAAAACTTCACATATCAGCTTTTGCTGCTCCTTAATTATCAGGTGATTTCAAAGCACTTCAGGATGCATTCATGAATCACTGTTTTGATTTTACCTTTATAGAACTGAGGTACACACTGGGAAAGTGAATTACTGAAGGTCATCCAAGGATTACTGAGACCAATACATTTTAACAGATTACCAACAAGGTAAAAACTGCAACTCACCAGCCAAATATTTATCTTTTCTCAACAAGGACTAGTTCCAATAAGCATCAAAATAAATGGGGAAATTCCCTTTCCTACTAGTGCATTCTTAACCGCCTTCTTTTAAGACGAAAATCGCTCCCAAGAAACATCTTAAAAACAGTAAAACTGTTTTGCCAACTGGAGCATCATAATGGAACTTGCAAACTGAATCAGAACATTCCTGAACTAAGCATGAACTGCAGCAAAAGTACTTTGCATATTAAATTAAAATTCACTGGGCATGCAAACACTTATAGGCTACTTTACCTCTCGTTTTCTCCTTTCTTCCTGAGTACGATGCAGGAGAGAAGCCTTTTCTTCCTGTAAGACACAAATAAAACACTACTGTGTTTTCATTCAAACACGACTCAGCTGCATTCATGATATTTAATCAAGACTTCACTTCAGGGATTGCTCATAATACACGAAGTTGGTTAAAACTTGGTTGTAATAATGCCAAGGTCACAGGTTTAATCCCCTATGTGGGCCACTGACTTGAGAGTTGGACTCGATGATCCTTGTGGGTCCCTCCCAGCTCAGCACAGTCTGTGATTCTGGGACTGGAGAAAAGTAGGTGTTTATCATTTTCCTTGCTTACAAATACATGAAACAGTGATGGAGGGAAGCTGTGTCCTTGTGAGAAGGGACAGGCAAACAGCAGCAAACTGTACTGATCCCTGCCCAGGGTTGTGTTCTCAGCACCCCAAGAACCTGGGCAAGCAACACCCGTGCACAGACGGTGAGGCTGAAGCGCACTCAGCTCCCAGTCCAGCCAGACAGGACCAAGTGCCTGAGTGCTTTCCTTGCCTGGAGCACACCCAGCTGCCCACAGCAAGTTGTGGCATGTTCAAAGCAATCACATCCTGTTCCAAGGCCCCACGCTTTTGTCTGACATGTAAAAAAACATGAAGCTCCTATATTTACTTTTCCTTGGAACTTGTCCAGGAAAGATGTCAAGAAAGACACATAGCACAAATGACAGGAATTTTTAATTTTAAAATTATGAACTCTTCACCCAAGTTAAGGATACAAATTGAAACTTTCAGGGCAGTGATCTCTCCAATACCAAAAAAGAACGAGAAGAGTGTTTAAACATTCATGAGGCCTCAAAGAACAATACCATTGAAATAGAAAACCTGTGCATTAGCTTTTAAACCAAAACCTTTAAATCAGTACACATACATTACACATATAAACAAGGCTTTGCTTGCAAGAATCTCTCACTGGATGGTTCTGTGTCATTTCCAAGAAAATACACAAAATAATTCAATTTTGATGGAGAATATTCAGCTCTCACTGCAGCCAACAAGAGCTGAAAGTACCATGGCACCTCCCCAAACCCGACTAAAATACACAATAGATTTAAGGTAACTATTTTCCTTTTTTGCCACTTTGCCACATACAATGACATCCCTTTTCTCCCTATGCCCTTATTAGCCTAGAGAAGTTAAGAAATAAAACACCCTCAAGCTGAAAATTGTATTATATTTGAATACATAAAAATCAATGTGAAGTTTACAAACAAATGTTTATAAGATACTCAACCACATCTGAAACAACTGTGCTGAAACACATGAGGGCAAAACTCTTCTGCATTTCTTTTCAGCTGATACAGAGGAAGCAAAGTAATGATTCTCTTACTTTCTTTAGGATAGAAAACACTCATAGCACAAACGACTAACACAGATGTAAAAAAAAGGAATTTGCATTTGGGTTTGTATTTCAGATCATTTACTGGGGCAAGCCTGAAGAAAAAAATCCCACAAGAATATTAACCATCTTTTCCTCTAAAGATGGTATTTATGGCCAAAGACACCACTAAGTACAGCTCTTACCCTCTAAAGACAGGGGGGTTTCCATGTGTTAAACCCAGTATAAACAAATCCTGACAAAATCAATACATAAGATGATGGATCTCCACTCAAGTAGCAGCAAAAGCAGCAGGTCTGCCTGGGAACATGAGGCAAGAGTCTGACACACATACAGAATGACAAAATAATTGACTGAATTAAGAAAGAGTTTCAGGACTTTTCAACAGTTGATACCCAGTGCATTACAGGAGTTAGTAAAATGTCCCTAATTAGAAGCAATTGTTCTGCAGCAGCACCATGTAAAGTGAGAATTGGAAGAAAAGGCAGAACACACAGAAAAAGGAAGACAAACTTCCATGTTTAAGTGAAGAACAGTACAAAACACCCCAATCAAACCGAGTAAATGCAAGTGATTAGTAAAGTAAAATAAGTGTCCAGAGGGCTCATGAGAAACAAATAATTTTCAAGCATTTGAAGAAGGAAGGGAAGTACATCAGGGCAGGATACCCTCACTTTGTGTATCCCTAGCTTGGCATTGATCAGGAATTGGGTCTCTAAACTCTCTAAACTAACTCACTCCTCAAAAACTAAGTGAAGCTTAAGTTTTCAGTCAGTTACACACCCACTCTGAGTACTTGTAAAGAAAAACAACTTGTTAAAGTATAAATTAAAAACAACAGAGGAACTCTCCTAAGACAATAAAATATTCAGGTAAGTAAATCCACCTTTAAAGAACTATTTTGAGTCAAATAATACTGTTGTTCTTGTTCACAAAACACACAGATCGTAACTATGGCTAAAGATTATATACTAATTTAATCCAAGAGAAATGCATCTCCCTCAGAGTTATTAAACCAAACTGGAACACACTGTCTCTTCAGAAATTAAAAAGTAACAGTACACATGCAATAGAAATAAACCTGCTGTGGGAAGGAGATGAGAACTATGAAATAATCTTCTTCACCTACAAGGGGCATTGTAACAAAATTACTTCTCTTGACAGTGAACTGCACACTCATCTCTGAAATCCTCCCTCAACTGCACCCTAACAACCAGCACCCTGAAATAGAGCCAAACTCAGCAGCTGTTCTTTGTGTCTGCTGTGAACTAAAACAGCACAACAGCATTTGACAACTCCCACCCATCCACTCACTGATTGCTGCCAGCCACAGTCCCTGCTCCACAGCCTCTTCCTGCCTGCTGACAGCACAGCCATTCACGGCAGGACATGGTGTGATGGAAGTCCCAAAGATCACACCTGGCTCACTCCTACCCCCCAACTTCCATGCCTCGATTCTGTGTTGGTCAAACCATCTTCGTTCTTCACCTGCAAGACAGGCAGACAGGTATGGAATCAACTGTCAGGTATGGAGTCCACTGTCAGGCATCTACACATATCAAGGTAGGCAGGCAGACAATTCACAAAGAACGAAGCATGAGTTTGTCTTGACTCCTTCAACCCTAACTCAAGAGGAGCAAAAAGCCAGTTACTAAATCACATCCTAACACTTGTGACAATGTTGTCTTCTTCCTTCAGGAGCTTGTCCTCTCAACTGCAGAGCAGGGAATAAACTGATGGTGACTTTCATGCAACATTTACTGTATTTCTACCAGTCCCTTTCCCACCTGCTGCTTTCTCTGACAATAGCTGGCAAAGACAACCAACGCTGTGCACTCACACACAAGGTGCAGGACCATGAAAAGCCCAGTTTGAGAAGTTTCCTACATCACATATGTGAAGTGTATGGCCAGACTTCAGAATGAAGATTTGGGAAGGGCTCTCTCCATACACTGGCAGCCTAATACAGCTCACTGTTTTTAAAACATTAGATGTTCTTTCACAAGAAGTTCCTTCATGTGGAGAATAAAGAACAAACAAGGTGCTTCTGGAGTTCTACACCTTCAGCTGAGAGCAGGGGGAAAAAACCACAGGAATCTAATGCCTAATATTATGCTACTAGTTAAGAAAGTGCATCAGTAACTATGGGAGTAAAATAAAAACAAATTTTGTAAATTGAAGATGTTTGATTGATAAAAATGTTCATATCAGAAGAAATGGCAGAGACTTTTTAAAATACAGATGGAGCCATCACTACTTCCTCATCAGTAAGGCTCCATGTGTTCCAGTAAAAAAACCCAAAAGTCAAAAAAAACCAAACTCAATGAAGTTGGTTTCACTTTCATGACAGTGATCACAACAAAAACAAGAGAGTTTTTTTAAATCATCCCATAATGTATTACAATTTAAAAATACTGTATTTTAAACAGTACTTAGATTCATAAAAGCGTGGTTTAGATATCTCAAGTGATACCATAAGTTTGTCTCAGGAATATTCTTTTAACTATTTTTCCTGTTAAAGACTTACAAGATGTCATTAATATGTTTTACATCTAACAAAATGGTGTGGAAACTACAGAGCCTCTGGTATACCTCTTGATGATCCCCCTCCATGGAGGTACTAAAGGACTGCTGACTTGTATTATTCTTAATACTGACAGAATGTATGTAGGAACACTAGGCCTGACTGGACCAAATCAAGGAGACGTGGTTAAACCAACCCTGCACTGCGACACCAAGAGTCCAATTCATGCTCAAACCAGTGGGACCTGCCGGCTGCCACCAGCAGGAATGTGGCCGCTACACTGGACACAAAGGACGGGCTGGAAACACCCGGAGGAAGGACCATCTGTTTCAGTCCTCTGCCCAGCTGGGTTGGGTGAGTCCACCCTGATCTGCACCCCAAGCCAGCTCTCCAAGCACAGCTCTCTATTCCAGCCTAACACACCACAGATCTCCTGCAGCCACAATCTGTCAGGTAACAATTACTGTCTTGTATAAGAAGTCCATGTCACACAATCACAGACTATTCTGAGCTGGAAGGGACCCACAAGGATCATCGAGTCCAACTCCTAAGTCAATGCCCACACAGGGGATTGAACCCATGACCTTTGCATTATTACAACCAAGTTTTAACCAACTGAGCTGATCTCAGGGTCATGAGTAATTCAAGACATTCCCATACTGAACTCCAAAAATCGTATTCACTGTTGGTAATTACTTTACTTCAGAAGCAAAACAGTATGTTTTGCCAGTTACAATGAAACTAAATCTGAAAATATCTTTCAAAGAGCCTTATAAAGCAGGGAAACATGTTTTATAGGTGACAATAAGCCCTCTCGAAAATAAAAGTAAATAAATTAAAAAATTCCCACTACAATTAACTTATCACATTGTAAATAAAACACTGTATCTACACCCTCAAACACATACATAACAGTTCAAACAGTCCAAATGAATCAGCAGATTCTTGAAAATAAATATGGAGGAAAAAATCCAAATGCTGACAGTATCACTTATATTTTAACACTTATGTACAATGCAATATTAAAACATTACAATAATTTTCTTAAAGTATCAGTCACAGGTACAGTCATTTTGAGACCATTAATTTGAAACCCATGACTAGAACAAAAACAAGTGATACTCATAACCTACTTTTTTGGCAAAATATTTGGGTGGATTGATCCACAACTCAGACTATCATAACACACATGGACATAAGATGCAAATACTGCAAAAATAGACCTGAAGCTCTGTTTTTATAATTCAAAAATGTCATAAAAGTTGGTGATGAGAAGGCACACTAGATTCTGGAGCAGGTCCAGAGAAGAGCAACGAGGCTGGTGAAGGGACTGGAGCACAAGTTCTATGGGGAGAGGCTGAGGGAGCTGGGGGTGTTTAGCCTGGAGAAGAGGAGGCTCAGAGGTGACCTCAGCACTCTCTAGAACTACCTGAAGGAAAGTTCTGGCCAGGTGGGGGTTGGTCTCTTCTCCCAGGCACTCAGCAATAGGACAAGGGGGCACGGGCTCAAGCTCTGCCAGGGGAAATTGAAGTTGGAGAGCAGAAAAGAATTCTTTGCAGAGAGAGTGCTCAGGCATTGGAATGGGCTGCCCAGAGAGGGGGTGGATTCACCATCCCTGGAGGTTTTTAAACTGAGATTGGCCGTGGCACTGAGTGCCATGATCTGGTAAAGGGAGTGGAGTTGGACCAAGGGTTGGACTTGATGATTTTGGAGGTCTTTTCCAACCCAATGTATTCTATGATTCAGTACCAAACTCCCACATGTCCCCCATTTATATGATTGTGCCTATACTGACAGAACTTACTGAAGTCGCTTGCAAGGCCTGAGGAAATGCTACAGAGATAAGTGGTGGTGTCAGACAGGTTTGAGTTGTGACCAACACAGTTACTGTTTGCAGCTGCAGTTAAATCAGCAAAGCCACAATTTTAATAGTCAATTTTGCTGACCATTATATTGATTATTTTTGGATCATTATTTTGGTGTAGTTGTATCAGACTCCACCAGCATCTGTAGCACAGACTGGCTCCTGAAAGGGGTGTCCCTGCTGCCTGCTGGGAGGGGTTTGCCAGTGTAGCTATACCGGTGCAACAACAGCTGGGAAATTTCCCCAAACTGGGGAGTGTTTCTTAGCATTAAGCAGACTCCACACAGATGCTACCACTGTTTCGGGGTTGTGCTTTATTCCATCCAAGGAATCACAGTAGGCAGCACTCGGTAACCAACTAACCACCAAAAGCACGGCAGAAGTGCAGGGCTGGAACCTGAAACTGTATCATTAGAAAATTCTACACCTTTTGGGAGAGCAAGGGCATTTGTCACAGATTTGGGGGTTTTAGCATGTGGACAAGAAGCTGAAAGGAAGCATTTTATAATTTGGCCTTCTATAAAAATAAAAGCCTATGGGTACGACAAACATGATCACAAGGAACCTATGCTGGGAAATAACAAGAAACCCATGAAACCCACACAAGCACTTGCCACATCCATCTCTGCTATAAAATGTTTTCATAGAAGTTCAAGTAAACTTCATTGTAGAAGTAGTTTTTAGTACTGTTAAAATAAATTCTTTCAGTGGTACTGTATAAGGTTTCTGAAAATAAGCAGCTATTTCAAGGGCACACTGTCCTTATAACCACGATGCCCAAAGCTTCGAGGGACTGATTTGTGTTGATGCAGCACAAGCACTTCAGTGAACCGATGGAATATCAGGAAATCTGGGGGCCAGTCAGCATCAATCTGACCAAGAAATACAACCTCTGTACTGCACAGCGTGAAGGTTAGGCATCAGTTTCCGTTTCCAACCCTTTACCCTTTAATATTTGCCCTTGAAAATTTATGCCTGTAATAACATTAATAAATTTGTTCCATATAATTAAAAAATAGGCATAATTCTGATGAATTTTCATGAATCAGTAAGCATAAAAGAAGATGTTATGAAGGTTGTTTACTTCTGTAGAAGGCAGTGTGTTCAGCAGGAAACACTATGAGCAATTCAGTGTCAAAAGTCACAAAGTACCTAAAGTGAAGGGCTGAGGACCAGGGCGTGTCCTGCCAACGTTCCTCAGCTGGGGAATATTTATGGCATTTTGACTCATGTAGTGCCACTGTATGGAGCATAATGAACCAAAGTGTCACAAGATAAACAGAAGGTGAATCAGAAGAAAAGCTGCACAATTTAAATACAATTTTGTTACACATTATGTTAAGATAATACATCAAAATACAAACTTCATTGTGACTTCAATATCACATAGTTCAGAATTCTGGCCCATTTCCTAACTGTAGTGCCAAATCTCAAAAGTTTCCAAGAACCAAACTCACAGTGCACAATAACAAAAATTTGAAGACTTATTTTTACCCCATTAAAATTCAAAAATACTAGTGATAACACTGATTTACTTCCCACACAGTCATCTCCAATGACAACACGGGGATCTTTATTTTCACACTGAATTAAAGTGACTCCTACAGACCAGGCCACTTCTAAAAACACTTTGTCCTTTCTCGTTCTTCGGTCCCTTCTGTGCCCTTCAGCGCTGGACTAAACATCTGACTACCCTGTCCAATTAGCAAGACCTAAATAAGCCATCCCGCTTCCTTTCCATCCACAAATTCAAGGAGATCCAATAGTCTGGTACAGCTGACAATTAACTGCTACTCACCCTGCACACGAAATTGACTGAACGTGAACTTGGCAGAGCCCAGCCCGGCAGCGCTGGCTCACGTGGGTGGCCCTTCCCCTGCAATTCCAGCGGATCCCGGGTTGTGCGTGTCCCACATCCCTCTGTGTGTGTCCCACATCCCTCCGGCGAACGCCAGACATTCCCTCTGGAGGGCAATGACAGGAGGTCTCCCTCCTGGGAACACCTGGACACGGATTGCTCGGGAGGTGCCACCGGACACGACACTCTGGATCGATCGCCCCGCGGGGGGGGACGAGCCAAGGAGACATTTCCTCGCTTCCCACAATTCTTACCACACTACAAGCCTGGGGTGGGGTGTGTGTGGCCTGATTATACACGAAAAAAATAAAAATTGTAACACAGAGACGGGGATCTCGGCGATAAACACATCACCAGAAGGGGAGGGTATCCCCCCCTATTAAACCTTAGTCATCGCCGCTCCCGTCTCTGAAGGCCCTGACGGCAAAAGCACCGACACCACCGGCCGAGGGGACCGACAGACACAGGGACGGGCGGGCGCTGCTCCTTACCTTCCTACTCGCTCCTCCGAGGGACACCTTGGGCCTTGTTTTGAAATCCCCTTCAAAGCTGAACATGTTTACAGCTTATCCCATGGGGAGCGGGGCCCGGCCGGCCGGCAGGGCGGAGCGGAGGGGCCGCACGCACCCCCCGGGCTGGCGCCCCGCGG
>VWZD01012768.1:1978297-2016634 GCA_013396695.1 Sakesphorus luctuosus
GCCCCCGGCCCGGCCCTGGCCCCGCCCCCGGCCCGGCCATCAGCGCCTCCCGGTGCGGGGTGTCCGTGCGGAATTCTGCGATCCCGGTGCCCGGGGAGCTCCCGCAATCCCGCCGCCCGCAGGAGCCCTGTGCGTGTGGGTTAAGCCCGAACTGCCGTGCCGCGTCCTCCCAGACGGGCCGCGCCGAGCCGAAGGCTGAGCTGAGGGTGCAGCCCGGCCTTGGCACAGCACGGCCTTGCTCAGCGCCAGCGGGCTGGGGTCGCACACTTACACACACACACAATTTGTATATAATTTATACTTTATGTACGATAAGCATGTCGCAGAGTCATAGAATTAGGTTGGAAAAGACTTCTGAGATGACCAAGCCCAACCTGTGACCGAACACCACAGTGTCAATCAGACCCCATGGCCCTGAGTGCCACGTCCTGGTTTCCTTAAGCACCTCCAGGACGGTGACTCCACCACCTCCCTGGGCAGCCCATGCCAGTGTCCAACCACCCTTTCTGTGAAGAAATGCCTCATCATGTCCAGCCTGAACAGAAGAGCCTGACCCCCACCCAGCTACGCCCTCGGGTCAGGGAGCTGTGGAGAACGACAAGGTCTGCCCGAGCCTCCTGTTCTCCGGGACACATGATGGACACATGATGGACACATAATGGACATCGCCCTGTTTCAAAGGCTTCGAGACCAGTGTGAAGCCTGAATGCTGAACACACCAGTACAGGCTTTTGTGCTTACACAGACATGAAAATACACTTGAGAAAGTGCAAGTGGGCTGTGCATGGCACTGGGGCTTCAGCAGCTGATCATAGAATCATAGAATGGATTGGGTTGGAAAAAACCTCCAAGATCATCAAGTCCAACCCTTGGTCCAACTCCACTCCCTTTACCAGATCATGGCACTCAGTGCCACGGCCAATCTCAGTTTAAAAACATCCAGGGAAGGTGAATCCACCCCCTCTCTGGGCAGCCCATTCCAATGCCTGATTACTCTGGAAAGAATTTTTTTCTGCTCTCCAACTTCAATTTCCCCTGGCAGAGCTTGAGCCCGTGCCTCCTTGTCCTATTGCTGAGTGCCTGGGAGAAGAGACCAACCCCCACCTGGCTAGAACTTCCCTTCAGGTAGTTCTAGACAGTGCTGAGGTCACCTCTGAGCCTCCTCCTCTCCAGGCTAAACACCCCCAGCTCCCTCAGCCTCTCCCCATAGGACTTGTGCTCCAGTCCCTTCACCAGCCTTGTTGCTCTTCTCTAAAAGCAGCAAACCCGATCGGTGAAGCCACACCTCGGGCTCCTTTACACTTCTTGGCCTGTTCTCTAGTTTTCAGTGCAGTGACTGAATCCTCCCAAATCCAGAGGTGATACAGACAACAGCAATAATAAAAAGTAGTTATTCCATCTGCAGCTCATGGTGCCCAAATCCAGCTTTCATTTCCTTCAGCGGAAATTCGACTGAGACCTAACTCGTGAATTCTCACATTGGTGTATCACAACAAACGAATGGCAAGGATCCATGTCAGGAGAGGATGTGTGTGCTTCGCAGCTGTTCATACCACGAGCGCAAAGCTGTTCAACTACTGCCAAACTGACTGACAAAAAAAATATTTCTTGAGATTTCTTTGGATTTAGATGACTCAGAAGAGTCTAAATCTCAAAATTTCAGACTTTTCATAAGGGAGCGAGTGCTTGGCAAGAGTAAACATTAGCCCAGCGTTTCCCCAGATAACACAGTCTCAGTATAAGCAAGCCAGGCCTCCTTAAATACTGTTTACGAACGCAGATGGTGTGCAGGGTATTGTGAAATACCACATCAAATGTTTGTTCATAGTTTCAACATATTGCATTGCTGATGAAATATCCCACCACTCTATATGGCAGTGATAGCAAGCTTAATTCCAAATGTGACACCACACTTTTCAGTTGGACTTAAAGCTTCATAAACTTTGTAAGTCTCATACAGAAAAGGACTAGTCTAGGTGTCCTTAGCATTTAATTAATTCATTTTCATTAGCACACAAGCAACCTGTTAGATCATGAGTTTGCCAATTTTTATCAGTAGCAAAGCCAGCTTAGGGATGCAGTCCCTCCTCCTGTAAAAAGCCAAAGAAACATGAAACTTCAGAGAGTGGAGTTTCTATGAAATAGATTTTTGACTGATCCACATTTGATATGTTTCAGCTCTAATTTCATCAGAACACAAGATTCTCTGCTGACCCTGCCTTTTACCTTCTGAAGTAGTTGGTAAATTATATGGGCCCAACTAATGAATGTCTGGGAAGTCTTGGTGATTTCTGAGGTCCCCAGCATAGGAACGAGATCGACCTGTAGGAGCAAGTTGAGAGGAGGCTGCCAAGAGGATTAGAGGGATGGAGCACCTCTCTTACGAGGAAAGCCTGAGAGGATGGTTCAGCCTGGAGAAGAGAAGGCTTAAAGGTGACCTAATTGTGGCTTCCTACTACCTAAAGAAAGCCTACAAGAAAGATGGAAACAAACTTTTTGCGAGGGCGTGTAGTGACAGGACAAGGGAGAATGGCTTCACACTGACAGAGAGCAGGTTTAGATTAGATATTAGGAAGAAACAGTGAGTGTGGTGAGACACTGACACAGGTTGCCTAGAGAAGTTGTGGATATTCCATCCCTGGGAATGTTCAAGGCCAGGTTGGATGGAGCTCTGAGCAACCTGGTCTACTGGAAGGTGTCCCTGCCCATGGCAGGGGGGTGGAAATAAATGGTCTTTAAGCTCCCTTTCAGCCCAAGCCATTCTATGATTTGCATGTGCCTTGGAGGCCACTTGAGGTGTAGTTTTATTAAATAAAAATTTATATAAGACAATAAAATTAGTATTATATCTTTAATACGGTGAATTTTTGGAAGCAATAAGAAATTGCAAATGTGTTTTATTTTACAGATATATGTATACATATGTTTAGGATACAAGTCAGAAAACTCAGACTCACTTTGTCAAAAAGTCAGAGCAGAGAATGGTTTAATATCCCCAGGGAGAAGCAAGAACAGGGTTGTTCCCTGAAGGAAGACAAGAGGGTGCCAAGTGTGACCGGGGCCTGACAAACATATACTCAATGATCTAGGAATAATACTCTTGTATGACTACTGTGTTAACAACCAACTCCCTCACCTGCTGCAATGAAGCTTCATATGCAGTTTGCCATATTTGCACATTTCACAAGATTTTTTTGTGTGTTCTTCTATGTGCAGTTCTCTGCCCTGTGATTACACCTTTTTGCCTCTGCAGGAGTATGTGCACACTGCTCCCAGGTACAGATGGCCTGCAGAAGTCCAGTTGTTTATTAGTTGCAGTTTCTTAAAAAGATGATTTTACTTAACGTTTTTTTCACTCCCTGAAGTCAAGTTTTTCAAGTCTGTGCAAATACCATCTTTTTCTTGTAAATGCACCCCATAGAAATTGAAACAGCAGCATAAAGATAGTCACAGTTGTCAAAAATGTGGGTAAAGTGTGATTCAATCCACATTACAGAGAAATTTATCTGTAGAGTCTCTCCAGGGCCTACCTCTAGGCACCAAAGGACAGGAGAAATTTGTGGTGCCTGCGTGGCTGTTGTAAGATCTTCCTTTTTTCACTTGGAGTGACTTGGAGGAAAGGCATCTTCTAAAAGTCTCTTGTTGACACTTCTAAATGTCTGTTGTGGAGCAGAAGAAAAAGAGGAATGAAGATTTGGTGGGCAGCAATAATAACAAGAAAAAATAATTCCTTCCTAGCAGTGAAGATCTTGAGCTGTGTTGGGTACTAAGGATAACATAACTGAGATGACTTACAAACTTTTATAATTATGGAGCTACTGATACCTTAATGTAAGTAGTAGCACACTCTGCCTCTGTCAGGAAGATTTTATAGTTTTTGTAAATATTCCTTCTACATATTAAAACATATCAATCACACTTAAATTTTAAAAATAAAAGAATATTTTAAAAGAAAATAAATATTACTCATACCATTACTCATACTGTTACAAATACCCTTTGAATGAGCACTATTTTATATCAAGAATCTTTTTCTGTTCTCAAACTAATCCCCAAACAATTTAGCTTCTGATGCATTGTCCTTCTGGCCTCATTCTGTACACACAGTCCTGATTTAGACAGGGTAAGCAATCAAGAATGTATTTGGCAGTTGCTCCGTTCTGTAAGGTATGATGGCCAAATTGTCACCATCTTACCATTACTTTCCATTCCCTGTGCAATTATAATAAAGTGTCCTAAACTTTTTTGCTGACTTGCTGAACTCAGATGAAAATCTAAGATGCCCTGACAGCACTTTATTATGCGCTACATTATTTCCCAAGATACAGAAAGATTTTTTAGAAAAGTGCATAATAAATGAACAGTAAATAAGTTAGCAATACTTTAATTTACAGGAGATGAGGCTTGAGATTAGTCCAAATGCTATGATAGGCCAATATCTGATTTCTAGTAATGATTTTAGTACGGTTTGCTATCATATGGACTGATGGTGGGAGGTAATTTTTTTTTTTAAATTTATTTACTCTGGGTAAAACACTGAAAATTAAATCCATTCTATCAGAGGAGATACTGGCAAGACTGTAATGTAAAAAGCACTTCACTTAAGCACTTCCTTTAGTTAAATCTGAGTGCCAACAGACACTGCCAAGGAATGAAGACATTTTATTTAAAATTACACTGGCAAGAGACCATCAAATTATCCTTAACATTTTCATTAAATTGAGATACAGATATAGTTAGGGTAGTAAATCTTTTCAATACAAGGAGTTTATTCCTGAGCCAAGGCCACATTCAGCAGTAATTGTAGGAACTATTAAGACCTAAACCCTCATCTACATTACCAAAACAACTGTTCAAGGCTTTAGCCCAGTTCTGAAAAATGGATGGGCTCCATCCTGTGCTACAGAGCCAATCGGATCAGCAAACTCCAGTAAAGCATTTGGATTCCAGTCTGGGGCTATCATTCCTTGTTTTGCTGGCTTGGTGAAATGAGATTTTCGGGGTTCCATTAAAAATCCTCAAATACCTGTTGGTTGCACGTTGTTCATGTTCTTAAGGCTGTAAAACAGTCAAACAAGTTGTACCTTTCCCAATATTAACACTGTATTCCTCTAAAGGAATGCTGAGCTGAAGAGACTAAGGAACCTTGTACCCATAGTTTCTAGGACCAGAATGCTGCTACCCTGGGGTGTCAGATCCTTTATAATATCTACACAGCAAATTTCCCCTCTGAGATGCCCATCTTTCATTCACAGCTTCTAATTGAGCAAGATATTTATTTTCAGCATCCAGTCTTCTGAGAAGCACTGGGGGTAAGGGCTTATTGTAGTTTTATAGCTATAATTGCAAGACATTATTATGTTGTTTGGCAAGCGTTAGTTAACCATAAATCCTATTTTATTTTCTAGGGTTTAAAAATATAAACATATATAATTCCAGTACTACTGCTTCAAAGATATTCAGCTAAGTAGCAATGAAAGGATTAGGAGGCATTTTTTCAAGTCTGCCTAAAAACTGAGGTATCTATTTAATAGGAATGAAGCATTCAGGATCCTTAGATGCCTTTGAAAGCCCAGTTGTAAAGAATTGCCCTCAAGTGAGCACAAATATAACTTCATATTTACCTTGTTATCTTTGGCTCACCTTTAATACACCTGGAAGCTTTCCCTATACATAAGCACTATAAAAATTGCTATTCCAAGCAAATTCCAACAAGTTGATTTTATCCTGACAGAAAGGTGTGTGCTATGGGCCAGTACACATCCAGCTGTTGTTAAAACGTGTTCCATTTCATTTCCTATTTAAATTGGTTGGAGTATTTTCACCCTCCCTTGGTGGAACCTTATCAAAGTCAAATCTTTCATGTGGTTTCAGAAAAACCAGACCAGACTCTTTTTTTGAATTAGGTCCCCTGAACTTCCTTGTGATCCAGAAAAACACATACAGACATGCACACTTACATGTGTGTGTACTGATAGAAGAATATATGAAAGTGTTTTCATGCCAGAATTCTCAAAAGAATTTAAAGAATTCCTTCAGGACAAGCCACTCATAATTACAAATGCTAACAGTCTTGAATGTCAGAAGAAGATCCCAGTACACTCCAACTGTTGTTAAGGATGAACACTCAGGTGGGCTGTTCATTGTACAAGGACTTGGCTCTTGCGACAGTAAAGAAAAAGGAATGAAAACAAATGCCAATACCACGCCCACTCAGAAGATCAGTTTGCACTGACCAGCTCTTTTGAGATGGGGGTGGCCTTCATCTGGAAACAGATGGACATTAAAGGCAGATGGTAAGTTCATATTGTGAAGACTCATTCAAAATGTATTTGGGGGCCAAAAATTATGATCTTGTGGGAAATGATTAGAGGAAGAAAGAAAAAAACCACAGAAATCAGTTTATATATTTAAGAGGAAACAATAGTATTCTGATATTTAAAATTATTCTGGGGAATTTACTACAGCTAGCCATGGAATCCTAGAAAATTGTTCTGATTTACAACTGTGCATCACTAAAGTTATTCAAATTAATTTTCTGCATGGGTATTTTAGCTTAGTCCTATATGAACGGTATAGGTCCATCTCTAGTCTTGGATTTTGCATGGATCAGATCCATTCATTTAGCTTAGCCATTGATAAAAATGGACATGGTCACACTGAATTGAGTAGGAGTAAAGACAACTTATGCTGCCTTAGAATGAAGTTCCTGAATTTTACTCCTACCTACTCATATATTTCAGTGTAATCTAATTTTAGCTGTCTAAATATTAGGCATCTGGTCTAACCTCTTCATCTAGACCTCTCAACACAGAGATTCACTTCCTCTTCTAAACTCCTCTGTTGTAACAGGTTCAGGTCACTGGATGTGTTGATTGACTGAAAGCTCGTGGTGAGAGTGTAGACACTGGCCATGTGCGAGCCTGAAGTTGATTGGAGCGAGTTCACCCTCCGTGGGACTGAAGACAAGACACGCAATAAAGAAGAAATTTATCCTTCATCCTTAAAGAAGGAGCAATATTGCCTAGACACTTCTAAACAGACTTTAACACCTAAATGACAAATGAGCAGTAAAATTATTCAGGATTATTGTCAGTGTCACAGAAGGATGTTGAGAAAAATACCAGAGACTGTCGAGTAATTCCCATTTTACCCATTCTGAAGACCGTAGTTAACATCTACTGTACAAAAAGTCACAGAAACTCCTTTTGTCTTTTGCCCTCTGCCAGTAAATTCAGATTTTCAGAATACCATTAGAAGAGGTAAAGATGCCACAGCCAGGATTCAGGAGATACAGTTTACATGCCCAACACTTCCACTGACATTCTGTATAGTTGTGATGAAGTAAGGTGGCTGGAAAACATCTGTGCATGGAAGGACTGGGGCCCACCTAGGCAAGAAGCTGAACATGAGTCGCCAGTGCACCCTCGCCGCAACAAAAACCAACTGTGTAGCAAGTTGTATTAACTGGAGTGCAGCCTGCAGCTTGGTGGTAGTGACTCTTCCCTTTGGCACTTTTGAGGCTGACCTGGAGAGTTCCATGCAATTTTGGGCTCCTCGGGACAAGGGAGACTCTGAAATACTGGAGCAAATCCATCAGAGGACCAACAAGATGATGAGGGGCTAGACTGTATGATACAAAGAGAGGCTGAAATAATTGTGTTTGTTCATCCTTGAGACCAGAAGCTGAAGGAAAGACCTTAATGCAGTTTATAACCATGTATAGAGAAGGTGGAACCAGACTCCTCTTGGGGCAATGGACACAAGTTGCAATGAGGGAAATTAGATTACTTCCAACTAGATATTAAGAAGAAACTTTTCATGCTGGTGGTGGTCAAACACTGGAATGGGACCCAGATGGACACCTTGTGAAACCTCCATCCTTGGGGATGTTCAAACCTACACAATGTGCTGAGCAGTCTGTCACCCTGCTTTGCACAGAGGATCTGAACTAAGTCTGCAGGTCCCTTCCAACCTCAACTCTTCTCTGACTCTGTGATTCAGTTCCCCTAACCATAACAGTGTGGTTGTTTACGTCTGACCTGGTTGCTCTGGGTTCCCTTTGACATCACTGTTGTGACTCATCCAATGGTGACTTTACAAGGAGATGCACCAGTCCATAGTCAGTATTATTGCTTAATTGCTGACATCTCTCTGATGGCAAAGGGGATCACCTCTAAGCCACAGTGACTTAGTCATATCAGCCTCACAATCTTTAGCTCTCTTTCACAATTCTAAAGCAGAGATACTCCTACCTAAATACTTTTTTGAGGAACACTTTTGATAATATTTGAGTCTCACTCAGAGACTGTGTGTTGGCTGCTGTGCACAGAAAGAGAAAAAAGAAATAAAGCCTTCCAGATGATGACAGCACTGTGGCTCCCTCCTCCCCTAAGCAATGCCAACAATAATTTTAAATCAGCCTTTTATCTTCAAATGTATTTCAGAGCCACTTCAGAGTGAGAAGATCTTCTTAACATATGAACTTTCAGATGGCTGGGTTGAAGAAAATATGGAGCTTTCCTTTAAACAATTAGAGACCATTTTTGCTAATCAATTTTTGTCAGGCGCCTAGAAACATTTTTCACTATCAGATTCCAAATTGTCTTGGAGAGTATGAACTAACGACCTTTTATCAGTCCAGTTTAGGGCACTCTGATACATCCCTGCTCAAATTAAATAAATCATGAACCGTAATTAACAAAAACTGGCATGATTGCAAAAGCAATGAATTAGTTTGTATGCTATCTGAGGGATCACAAATGTGCAGTAGTTACAATTAATGAATTTAATTTTAAATGCTAGGGCTCCTACATGAAAGTGCCTGAGAAGTCCATCCTGGCATTCTTATTACTCTTTAATGATAATTGATGTACCTGGGAAAGATGTCAGCAGTGTACATTTTAACACAGGTGTTAGTCTCCCTTAGGAACTCACAGTCCTTGCTTGAAATAGTCAATGATATGCAACAAGGTTTTGATGAAATCCAAATTTATTAGGGTTATTAAAAGTTATTAATTATTTGGCACTGTAGAGATGTAATCTAGTACTATTTTTAAATAGACAGCTTTATATATTTAAGTTTCAGAATTGATTTTTATTTTTAGTTTAAAACAATTCTGTCCCTCTTGGTCTCCTCCTGCCATCCCTTTTTCTTGCAGATTTCTCTCTTTTTTCCCTTGTGCTGAGCTCTTATCTTCCAAACAGATATTTCCAGCTATCCAGCTATCTTCCATGCTTTTTTTCCAACCTCAAGAAAGCTCTTCATTGCTCCACTATGCAGTCTGAATTTTCTTGATTCCTTCAAAAATATTTTTAAGGATATATCATGATTACTGGGGTCTCATTTCATTTGTAATTTTTGAATATTTTTATGGAACTCTGTAACACAGATATGACCATTTGCTAAATTTTGTGTACTGTTCCTGTATGAGGCAGCTCCCAGGAGGCTCAACCAGCAATGAACATCAAGTCTAAAAGATAAAGTCAGCTAACAACAGCAGAAGATAAATCCACCTTCTGTAAAATGACATCAAGTCCAGTGCTGTTGTGTGAAGTGTGAAGCTTAAGCTGAACAAAAGTGGCTTGATAGTTAAATAATAAAGAGTTGTGTTCTGCTTCCCTCCATCCCACATGCAGCTCAGCAATCAGGACTGACACTGGGCACAGATGAGGACAGTAAGTGCCCAGGGCAGGACAGCAGCTCTGCTCTCACGTGGAGAACAAGAACAGCAGCTTCTGCCTCTGCAGGAGGACACAGGGCATAAAAAGTGGCAGCAACGAGGAAGGAGGTAGATAGTCCCAAAAGCAGACCTATCTCTCCCTGAGGAGCAATGGCAAGGTGAGCTCAGCCAAGATCTGCATTCCAGACTTCCTCCCTGCTTGGTCCTTCCACCTTTTTAGAGTTGACTGGACCACAGTCCCAGCCCTTCATTCTGAGAGCATTCCTGTCCAATTCACCAGATCTCACTGTGAGACACTACCCTTTTCCTGCAGGATGAGTTTCAAAGAGTTATTTGTTCTCCATTTGACAGTGCAAACCTAATGATAACTTGTCTTTCTCTTATTGCCTCAACTTCTATTAGACTATAGGAGGACTCCAGCAGTCAGTTAAAGAAGAAAATTAATTTTCTGATTACAGAGCCTGGAAATGGCAAGTAAGTGAGTCCTGAAGGCTCATAAAAAACAAGAGGCAATTAAAAGTTATCCCATACGGATTTCATCATTGACCTTACAAAAGGTTTGTCATTGACTTTAATGCAGTCTGAATTTTCTTGATTCCTTCAAAAAAAATTTTTAAGGATGTATCATGATTATTGTGGTCTCATTCATAATTTTTGAATATTTTTATGGAACTCTGTAACACAGAAATGACCATTTGCAAAATTTTGCATATTATGCATCTCTGGAACACAAACCTGTAATATAAAAATTAAATTATGTGAATCAAATAATGGATACAACATCTACAAAACTGTATTTTGTATTTATTATAGACTCACTTTCATCAGTTCCATTTTCTATGCTTACCAATTAGTCCCTACAGCAACTGGAATCAATAACAGTAATGGATGGTGGAGAATAAAAAGTACTTTTAACTGAGAAATGGAAGCTTGCCTACAAGCTGTGCTTGATTTGCATTATCTGGTACCCTAGTCAAATAAATAAATAATCAAATAAATATTTTGGTGAAATAGAAATTCTTGTTTGGTCTCTTGTGGAATACAGGACATGGAATTTGGTCCATTTGCCTTTGGAGTGATCCAAACACTTTGGATTTAGGACTTAAAAATGCATTCTGCATTATGCACTCTGGTGCCCTGCTACCACAGGCTCCATACATATAATCCTTTGCACAAATTTATGGAGTTCCATCATAGGAGCACTTTGGCTGTTTGAAGGGAAAACTGATTTGTTTCACCTTCAGCAGATTGGCCAATCCCTGGCTGAGTCCATTTATCCTTGTCACCTCTGTAGCATCCTCCAGCAGCAGAATCCTGTTGCTGCATGCCTATAAATGCTCTGTGGGTGAACAGGTAGCACCCTCTGTTCCAAATCTTTCACTTGAGTGTTTATTAGGTATCCCTCAGTGTTTATGTCTTTCCCGTTTTCTTGACTAATCCCATCAGCTGTTGCAGAATCTGGCTGATACAGAACCTAACTTCTAACTCACAGCCCAGCTCTGTTCATGGCCAGTTTATATCCATTTATTCATACAACAGTATTGATCTCTGTCTTATCTAGTTTGAGTGTTGATAGGCAAAATGTTTTTCTGCCCCATCGGGTTCTGCCAGGTTGAGGAAGCCTCGCTCTGCTGCCTTAGGGTGAGGTTGCCAGAAACAGGCTGAGTCAACCTGTCAACCTCTTGCTTTTTAAACAGATGATTCTTCTCCTCTTCCCTCTCTTGTCCATGTGTATATTACCAGTGCAACTGGTTCTGGCTCTTGTCTGACCTTTCAACTTAGCTGATTAAATCAACAGAGAAATAATGCAGCACAAAACATAAAGAGTGTTCCTCTGGTTTAGGGAGCTTAATCAGTTCGGAGGGTGTTTAAACTGGGCTTGTTCAGGCCACCTCCAGGAACATTTAAGATCAGGTCCCCACTCCACTCATTAGACAGACCTTTACCCTTTTTGTAAAGCTGAGTGCACTGCTGCAGAGTGTATCTCCCCTGTCATAACGAAACTTTCCTCTCACTCTGAAGTACATCTGTGAATGTGTTTCCTTTGGCTTTTCTTGTCTCTGCATGACGCTGTTGTCTCCTAATATCGTGATATTCACTGGTACATCCTGATCTTCCTTTTCCTCAGATATTCTCAGGTGATGAGTTCAGTTTGCAGCAGGAGTCGCTCTGATGGCTCTCCTATGGCAGGAGATTTCTTTTGCACAAAGAAATCTGGGCTCAGTTTTGTATTCCAATACTTTTGGTTATTCAGTACTTTCTCATGGATCTTCAGATTCCTTTTATTGTCAACAATGCCTCTCAACTTTTAATTTTTGTCAAATTACTCGTATGTGTGTCACAGTCATTGATAGAAACGTTGTATAAGGCAAGCCCCAGGCTGGGGAGGAGTGAGAGACCATCTCTGGTGACCTCTCAGCTTTGACAACTCCTGCTCAACTGAAGTTTTTCTTCCGTAAACTGGGAGTACAGTAATTTTAAGGAAAATGTAATGTTGTAAAGCAGACAGATTATGTCAGACAACTTCATCTTGATTTTTCCCTTCCCATCCAAAGTACCATAAAGCCTAAACCATAAGAAAAGTTTTTAAAAAAATAGTACAAAATATACAGGTTCAATGCAATAAACTACTGTACTCCTCTTGTTAATTTTGTTTCTTTGTATAAAGGGTTTTTTTAATTGGATTTGTTTCCAGGATAGACTATCTTTGGAAAACTTCATGGGAAAAGTAGGTTTTAAAATTAACTTCAAGTGAACAGCTGTCTTGGTTTGAGGGAAAAAACCCAAAACCTTTACCAAAAAGCAGAGGAGAGGATTCCTCCACAATAATCACGTCACTCTTTATTAAATTTAAGAAAAGGAACTTTAATTAGAAAATGGATATAAGAAGGATAACTGTTCTTAACTAATATATATAATATATATATTTACAAATGCATTTGTCTAAGAGTTTATATAATATAAGAAAATCACCATTTTCTTTTGGAGGTTTCATTGTTTTTCAATTTATTGGTAGATGGTTTTACCTATAAAAATATCTATTAAAAATATAAAAAAATACAAAGCTTTGGTCTTCTTTACCCTGTACTGATGCCTTTATATGAAAATCAGTGTTAAAGGTAAAAAAAATACATTTCAGAGATTTACTGCTGTGAAATCTGGCTACTGGACTGCAGCAAAACAAAGACAGAAGGAACATTCCAGTTGTGTGAATCTGCTAATGTAGCATCTCTTATTCCTTGGATTTATTGTTCCTTTTTAATTATGTCCATGGCAGGAGCAGTATACTATTTTTAAATTTTGGCAGTTTAAAAATCTTATAAATTTGGAGAAGGATTAAAAGTTGGTTTAGTAATATCTTTTTGTGCCTTGCCTCTGCAATCTGTAGGTCATCATGTGGGTGTTCTCACTTAATGTTCCACTGATTATTGTTTTAGAAGGAACACAGTCTAATATGATAAATTAATCACAAATGGACTTAAAGTTTGGAGTATTAATGGATTTGATGATAAATACTTAAAAGGCAGCCCATCACGTGGGTTTGCAGAGACATTTGTTTTCAAAATAGGAATGAAATTGTTTTCTAATATATGAATAATAAGATGTCCCAAAGTCTTAGTCATAGGCAACCAAAACCATTAGTTGAAAATGTTAGATAAATCCATTACATTATGTTCTAACCATTTTTAAAGCAGTTCCTTTGGAAAATTTTATTGGCAAATAAAGTTCTTCTTTGGAGCTGTCTAACGGTAATTTTTGAAGTGTGTAGGTTGAAAAATTACCCTTTTGTAGATTATTCTAAAATCTAGGCCATGGAATATTTTAAGGTTTACTAATGTGTAATTGTTGGCTTTTATAGAGTCACCACAGTTTTACATTCCAGAGCTTGCCATATAATACTCTTCCCAAAATGTGTCTGCTGTAAATTATGTTCTAAATTGGTTTGTCATCAAGTTTTTGGAGGTTTTGTTGTGGCAAATACTGCGTCATACAATTGGTTTTGCATTCATTACTTGTGAAGGATAAGGTATGCACTGTATTCCCCCTGCACAAGTCACAGAGAGAGAAGCAGAGATAACAGATTTTATCAGAGGAGCAACTTCAGCTTTGCCAGCTGAGTGGTTCAGCACTCCACTGAGTTATAAACTCATCTCCTACAACATGAGAGCTTCTTGGCCAAAAAGCCCCTCACTACACCCCATTGCCACAGGCATAGCCGTAAACCTGCCCTTTTTCTGTCCTCCTGCCATTCTCTCAGCTCCTAGAGCCAGTGGCTCTGTGGAATTCCAAAGCTGCAAAGTTACAGCGTCCATGGCTCTAGAGGAAAGCTTGAAATGCAAATCAACCAAGGATGACCCCGAGCCAGCAGTGAAAAGCACTAAAATATTTATGGATTTTCTTATAATTTTTAAGTCATGCAAGAGAGCTTTCAGAGCGACCCAGAGTAACATCTCCTTCATTCAGAGAGAGTGCTCAGGCATTGGAATGGGCTGCCCAGAGAGGTGGCAGATTCACCATCCCTGGAGATTTTTAAACGCAGATTGGATGTGGCACTGAGTGCCATGATCTGGTAAAGGGACCGGAGTTGGACCAAGGGTTGGACTTGATGATCTCGGAGGTCTTTTCCAACCCCATCGATTCTATGATTCCTATGGAGGGGGAAGGAGGGAGGGATTCTTCCACAGCAATTTGAACCCATCGTTGCTGCTTCAATGCACCAAGCTCATGCAGCAGCTCCAGGGCCATGGTGAAGATGTTCAGCCACAGGTTTCAATGCCAGAGCACCATGAGAAATGGATCTGACACCATATATAAACCTAAGGAAACCCACCAACAATCCCACACCCTCCTATGAACGATCACATGCTCCACAGTGAAGGGAGGTGGTGCCAAAAGTTCACATAGTCCCATTGTGGCTTCTCCCAGTTAAGCTATTTTAGGTGTATATGACCTCTGACTATTGTACCAATCCTTCTGTGGATGTGAGCATTATGTCATGCATTACCATGTATAACACACGTTACCATGCACATATAGAAAGGGAAAGGAGGAAATGGAATGAAGCAGTCTAAGGGCCATGAATCACTCCTTTACAGGACAAAGATATCCTGAAATCTTCTCTTTTCAACTGGGCTTGTGTCCTTTGTTTGATTTTTTTCATGACATTCAGGGTAGGAAATCCATTGCATTTATGCAGTCTGGGCTTCATGTGAAATTTTTTTAGGGTATGCTATTATTTGTTTTTTTTAAGATTACTTCAGCCAGCTCGTGGCTGGACCAGCAATCCATGGTGTCTTGCAGCTGGTGAGTCAGGACATCACAAGAGACAAGAGGCTGGTAGCTGTGCTGAAGGTCTGTCAGAGGGCTTCCAAGAGGGTTTGGGTTTAACAGTTGTTTCATTTCAGTTGCTGCCATTTGGTAGGTAAGACATCAGTTCTCTCTTTTGGAGACAGACACCTCCCACCCTGACACCTCTGATCAGAGAAATCACAGCATGCACCTTCCAAATTAATCAGCTCCACCTTGGAAAGACAGAAATGACCAAGATACAAAATCTCTGCTGCTTTTAAGGCAACAATGAAGTAGAAGAAACCTTTTATTTAAGAAACAAGACAAATTTCTTCCGTATTCTTGAGCTGTTCTTAAGAGTAATTTTAATGTTGCTTTTAAAGCACAAGATGGAGTAATAGGGTGTTCTGAAAGCAGAAAAAAACCTGAAGAAATTATAGAGGTCATTTTAACAATCAAATCAGTTGTGATTGATATTCTATACTTTTATATTTTCTAATCCTCATAGAGGAAACTTCAAATGACAGAAATGTCTGATGAAAGATGGCCATCATCTGGAGTTTCCTTCTCATCTGCAAGATTTTACATGGAGGAGATTAAATTGGCTGGCTTCACAGCCCTATTTCCTCTTAAGTTCATTGCTCCATTCACTTGGTCACTGCCCGCCATTTGCTAACGTTATAGCTGGGAAATTCCTCACAAATTCAAGCAGAGATGACATATGAGAAACCCCCCCAAAACCCTTTCCTAAAAACCCAAAATACTAAAATACTTTCTAAAAGTGTTAAGTGTATTCTTCCCTGATTTGAAAACATGGAAAAACAGCAATAGGCATCATTGTTCACCCACAGCCCTCTGTGCTGACCTGCAGGAGCAGATTTACACTGCACCAACACCCATGTGTTCCTGTCAGTACAACAACACCTGGACACCACGAAGCAGCAAAATGTGGGATTTTTCCCAGTGTGGGGAGGAGGTGTCCTGTCCTTCCAGCCCCTCAGAAGTCTACAAGGTGAGAACCACTCTGTCCTTCAGGGCCCATGTCTGTCCCCATCTTGTATTCTTGCTCCTATGTAATTAAAAACACATCCAGCTGATCTGCACCCATGGGTATTTGCCCTGTATTACTGAGAGAAACCTCTGCTAAGAGCTGTGGCCTTCCACTCCTTTTATTTCACTCTGCCTTGCCAGGACTTCTCTCCAAAATCCTACAAGAACTCAGCTGCTCCCAGTGTCATCCTCGGGATCGTGGGAAGTTAGAAAGAGGCAAAAGGTATGATGTTGCTCGTGCCAGTTTTTGATCCTTCTGATGGTTTTCTGGTTGTTTTGCATTCTTTTAAGTTTGTGCTAAAACAAGTTTTCAGCTTTGGAGACTCCCTGTTTAAGGCAATAGAGCCACTTAAATGTAATGCTGTCAAATGCAATAAGCAGGATAAGGTTTGCAATACCTAAAATCAGGGTTACAATGTTAGGGTGGCCTGGATTCCTTTTTTTCCTCTTTCTTTCAGATCACATCTGGTACAGTTTCAAAACTTTATCACTGAAAACTGTATGTGGAATGAGAATGACAATAAAGCTGCATCTACAGAACTTGGGCTGATAATGAATAAACCAGAACAGAATCCAAGGATCTGGGATGGAAAGCATTGTGACTGTTAGATGGGGTTTATGCTGACTTCATTCCCAAAAGTTTAGAAGTTGGGCCTCAGCTTAATCCAGCAGGATTTGTGTCTTTCATTATTTTTACTCCTTCCCCCCCCAGTTTTTACAACTTGAAGCTGCCACTCAAGTTTCTCAGCAGTTTGGACAACTCACACAGGAAGGGTGAGGTATTTGGTCTGCCAGAAAACATCCCCAATTCCCCCGACTTCAAAGAAGGTCTGCCTGGATCCTGATGGTCTGCTTTAGTTCTTTGTCAGAAACCTGTTTTTCACGAGGTTAAAGTACTACTTCACAAATCCTGTTTGTACATGATGATGGTACAAGAGGGCTGGATTAGCCAGTCAGGCTGAGCTGTGATCAACCTAAGGAAGACATAAGCACAAAGGAAACCTGGACATGGTCATCCTAATCCTTGGACCACTAGGCTGTTCTTCATTAATCCCAGCTGCCTGTGGCCCCCCAGGATTTATGGTTCACCATAATGGTGGGATTTTGGCTATATCCCTTTTCCTAGGAATGCATACAAAGGTCAGGCTAAAGCTGACTTCCAGGGTCTTTGCAATGTTGGATTGCTAAAAACAATTACATAAATTGTAAAATAAAATTAAATGCCTCCTCTCCTCATGACTTCCATTTGCTTTGATGCCTGATGAAAACTTGTCAAAAGTTCTCATAATCTGGAATTGGTGTCTGTTATGGTCCTTCATTATCATTTTGTCCTTTCCTACTCCTCTCTGTTCTTCAACTCTCAGGCTTAGAACTCTCTGTCTCAGGTTTGTAATACACATCCAGCACACTGGGACTCGACACAGGTAGTAAATAGCATTGCAGCAATAATTAAAATTAGAGGCCAGTGTCCAGTAGTGACAGGAGAAAATGTCAGGTTTTCCCATTCAGTTAATTCCTGAGAGAAAGCAAAAGCAAGGTCCCTTTCCTTTCTTGGCACCGAGTCACCGATGTGACTTCAATTAGACATTTCAGGAGCAACAAAGATTATGATATGAATGCAGTTTAATCAGTCATTTTACAGCAGCAACAGTGGCAATTAGAAGTGGTTTAGTACTTTTAGGTCAAGATTAAAAGTGATAGAATTTATTGCTGCTGATTTAGAGATTAATGTGCCAATTAATCAATTATTCAGCATAAAGAATTGACAATTCATTGACATTCTTCTTCCAGGCTGGCAAACTACTGTTTAATCGTTGAGGATTTAAAAATACATATATATGGAGCTAAAACAACAACTCCTTCAGAAGAAATGCAGATGGCAAAAAATAGGCAAAATAAAAGTAACGCTGAGAACTCGTGGCAGTTTTCATCAACCTCTGTAGCCACAGGGTTATTGCAGAGTGACAACTCAGGTGAAACATTTGATTTCTGTGTAACATATAAACATATCCAGCAGCAAAGCATCCCAGGCTGCTGCTCATAGGCAGCCTGGGAACCACCTCCTCCCAGACCTAGTTTGGCTGTTGCCTTTCCTAAGGAGTTGTCAGAAGGCATTTGGGGAGAGTGGAATGAATGAATGACATAATAGGCATTTACCTTTCTCACTGCACTGGACCATACCTAAGTTTCTTGTCTCTAAATAATCCAGCCTGCATATTAAACCCAGGCTTCAAAACTACCACCTGCTGCCCCGTTTTGATGCCAGCACTCAGAGTTGCATGGAGAGCTATTTCTGATATGTGCAGAAGCAGAGTCAAGCTTTGAATGGAGCCTCCAGAGCAGTGTTTTTGCTGGTTCTAGAAGAAATAGCACAAAGAAGTTACAGGGCCATCAAGTTTGTGTGAGAGGGATCTGCCCTGAACTGCCAGTGTGATTCCCCCTAGCCCAGGGAGGGTAGAGATATTGTTTCCAAGGTGCTGAGAAATCGTTGTGCTGTGGGCTGGTGGACTCACTCTGGTTTCTCTACTCAGAAAATACTGTACAAACAATGTGGCTACTATGGCTACACAGTGCTGTGCTAGTCAAGCAGAAGAGTACACACCTGTATCCATAGGGAATACTTCTGCATACTTGCAGGAAGGAGAAAGAAAAAGAGGAAAGTCAGAGATCCAAATTCCTTTTGATATGAGTATTCATACACAGAGAAATTTTATAAAAGCAACATGCCACAGTTTTGGTTTGGGGTTTGTTTGTTTGTTTGGTGTGGGTTTGGGTTTTTTTGTTGTTGTTGTTTGAATCAAACCTAACAGTAGGAAATGGAAGAGTAAGAGAGAACTTTTGCATTTAAAATAACTTGTTAATGTCTAGAAACCAAAACAGTCACCAGAACAGCAATAAAGAAGCTCTTCAACTGTTGCTGGAGGATGTCCATAAAGAGGATATAATGAAAAGGACTGCCCAAATGTGCAAGGATAATATAGTTAATGTATTACTTCTTTTATTATTTTATCATCTTTCATTAATTGCTGGCATCTTTCCTGCAGGAGCTGGTTCCATGAAAAGGGCTTTTAGTCAAATGTCCTAAATGAAACAACCACTTAGAACCCAAGAACAAGGTTGAAATAAGGTTCACCTGACTTCTCTAAATCACAGTGGAAGGCTGAAGATTTTGGTATTCTAATGTCAGGACTGAACCAGACCTCACAGAACAGCGTCCCCATGAGTACAGCTATGTCTGTATTCTGGAGAAAAACACAGATCTGAGGGCACTAAGAGACAGCTCCATCCACCTCACCAGCTGTAACCTCACCTGGGCTTGGGCTTTAACTGACTCTATTGAATTCAGACAGAATCAACCCTGGGACATATGTTGGCCGGGGAGGTTGTTAACATTTTTTACCCTTCCTAGCCAAATGGCCAGCCCAATGCTCAGCAAGTTTGGACTCCCCCCTCCAGGGAGTTCTGGGCTCAGTTTCAAAAAAAAAAAACAAGAATGAGACTTGGCCAGTGCAAACATTTCCCTTTGGAACTGGCTTTAGAAGGTCAAATAGCTTCTCCTATGAACACTTTACCAGGACAGGAGGAGCAGCACAGAGGCAATGTCCCTGTGCACAGACAGCTTTATATAACAACAGGTAAATGGATCTCCAGGTGGAACAGCAGGGATCAAAGGCTGGTGCCCACAAGAGGGTGAGTTCCTCAGGGTCACTCCTCTGCCTCTCCTGCTTGCTCACCTGAGCAGCAGGAACGCCCATGGTGAGTACAGGGCCTGACCCCAGGGAGTAAGACAGAGGGTCAGGTTGCATTTGGAAAGGCCAATTTCAGTTCTGTGCCATGAAGTTTCCATGTGTGGGCATTTCAGAAATGGAGTTCGAGGAAGGGGACATCGTGCCTGCTCTAAACTCTGGGCTAAGTCCAGTGAAGTCCACACAAACATTCCAGGTCCACCTCAGTGGGCTTGGACTCAAATATTTCATGCAGGAGGGTTTGAATAACTTCTCTTCAGAAGCAGCAGTGACCACAACTACCCACCATCTTACCACCTGCTTGAGAATCCTCCATCTCTTCTTCATAATTCGTAGGATCCACAAATACACCCCCAAATCCAATGATTACCCCCATCTTCCTCACTAGAGAAAGATAATGAACTCAACTACATCAGGAATGTGGAGGTCACTGATCACATGCAGATGTCACCATTTTTGACTGACTGATTTTTATTAAACCTAAGCGAGAGTGAGATGTTGCCCAGACTTAAAGACTTCCTTAATCACAAGGTAGCCATTTCATGTTCCCATTGCAATTGTTCACTGCTCTTCTGTAGCAGAGACCTTTTTTTCAACTACCAAACATTCAGCTCACATTAAAAACATAAAACAGCAAGGATATTCTGAAATTTATGGAGAAAATGTCTGGAGAGAAACCCATTCGCTGATACTGGAGTAGGCACCGCAGAGACAACCCAGCAAATCAGAATCAGCCAGGAACAAAGAAATATTTCCTTTGTCAGACCAAGTTTTATAAAAATCCTGAGCTTTTGACCTTTAGACCATAACAACTGATTTTAGTGAAATTGCTCCCAGGTTGCTTGACAATGGTTGGGAGGAGAATGAATCCATATGTCTTCACTTTATATTAATTTCTAACACTGTCAGGAAACGTAAGGGGCTGCTTCACCCCAGGCAGTGTGCACAGAACAAAAGAACAACCCCTGCCTCTTGCACAGGTTGTGGTGGTGCTTTTGCTTGATGATTCTAGTTAAGCTATATTTAGTTAACTGGATTTGACTATATCTAGTTAAACTGATCTATGAGGGAAACATATGGAAGTCTTGACTATATTCATTGGGACTGTGCCAGTTTGTAACCTTCAGGTTTGGGTCCGTGCATCCCCCATGTCTGCTGAGAGTTTGGTGTCAGGATGCACCAGAATTGAGCAGAAACTTTTCATTCCAGTTAACAAAGTGTTTGGCAGAAACACATCAATTCAGGAGAAAATGTTTCCCTGCTTCTGGTTGGAGTTTCTCGTCACAAAGAGGAACAAAAAAAAAATTATTTCAGAACTCTCCTGCCCTAAGGGGAAAGGAACCAGGTCTCATACACAAGCAAGTGCTGACAGCTGCCAGGTTTGGTTAACAAGGTCTGTGGAGGAGAGTTGGTGCTTTTATCAGAGGCAACTGTTGCTCATAAATAATTGCTAAGTCAGTGTCACCTGAGGGAGTATTAGGACCACCAGGCATGTTGTGTTCGTGGGATCCCATCCAGAGCTATGGAAACATAAGCAAGTCTCATTAATCAAAGTCACTTTCACATCATGAAGTTACTGTTGATCCACAGGTGGGAAAAGTGAGACAGCCATGAGGTTTGCCTGTCACAGTCACAGTCACAGGTAACACCCACTGTGCTTGCAGAGGGTAATTCTGCTCAAGGGAAATAAGAACTTGAAGGCAGTTTCTTGCTGGAAAAATTTAACTCTTCTCTTTTACAAGTCATTCAGAAATTACCTGGGAGCTGTCGTTGCATAGTTGGGTCAGCAGTTCCAGCACATGTTTACAAATTAAAAACTCAGTTTTCATGGAGTATTTGCTGTCTCTGACATGTGTCACACAGGTGATAGATTGACAGGGTAAAAACTTTGAGCACTAGAAATGTGATTATTCACAAGACAGGCTGTTCTTGGTAAAGAAAGTGAGGTTTCTCACTGGCAAAATTTGATTATCATGTGGTGACTCGGACAGAAAACATAATTCCTCCACAGACACAAGCCATACACTGTCCTGTCCCTGAAGGGCAAATTAAAAGTTTCTTTAAGCTGAGATCAGGGTTCCAGAGATATGTACTCCGGTTCCTCTTCCTCATCGGCAGCAGCGACTTCCACTGTTAATCAGACTAAACTGAGGTTTTCCACTTCATTCTTTACGCTTGGTAAACAGAGTAAATCCCTTCTCCAGGGATTTGATTTCAAAGCTCTTGCAGTTTTTATTTCGTGCATACTCTCAGTCATTGCCAACTTTTTCTTTCCATACTTCCCATTTCCAGATCTGGTGGGACATCAGACCTGCTTCAGCTTCTGTCTTTTTGAGAAGTTGGCACAGGTTTACCATCCTCATCCCTGTGGTCTCAGAGTAAATTCGGTGACTCTTTTTCTGCCATGGCTTCTCCTCTTGAGGGGAGGCTCCTTTTCACTGCATTCCTCTTTTGCAGACATGTTGCTTGCTTTCTCAAGAGTTTAATATTTGTAGGCTTTGATGATTTTTTGCCCCTGCTTGCCAAACCCCCAAATATTTAAATGCTTACCTTGCCTCTCACAATGGAAAGAACCTCGTGTGCTTAAATGTGGGTTTGAGAGTTCAAAACCTAGGCAAGAGGAGATTGCCAATGTTTTAAAGTCATTCATTTCCAAAAGAGGGGGGAAAGCAATTCTGTCATGATCTGTGTTTTATTATCTAGCTTACAATTTGTAAGCCAGGAGGACAGAAGGGACATTTTCTCTCTCTTGGATTGGCCAGAATAACTCACAGCACTTTTAAAAATCAATTATATTACATAGCAGGCTTTCAGCAGTTCAGCCTGGAGCTGCTGTCAGATCTTAAAAAATACCATTGTCAAAGACCTTGAGGAGCCCTTGATCCAGACCCAGGGAGTGATCAAAGATATCTGAGTAAACTCTGACTTATCTTTTTCTCCCTGAATCTGCTAAAAATTATTTTTCTGCATTAGACTTCATGCCCCTCCTTCTGAATATATCCCTTCATGCTTTACAGCTGCTTGTGCAGTAGAACTGATCTCTCTGATATAACCCAATCCATGGGCAGAGTTTGAATCTGTCCATCACCCTCAGTTCCAACCTTACTGCTTGCCTGGAGCAGAAGGTTTATTCTTAAGACTGGTTTTTTTTTAAAATAAAAGCATGCTGGTTTAAAGGTAAACTGGCAGGAGAAATGAACCCAACTCAAGAGAGATTACAAGTCAGAGTTACAATTTGCTAAAAAGATTTCAATAAATACAATGATACAGAGAAAAACTGGGTTTAGCACACAAAAGACAGGTATAACTCAGCATCCTGGGGCATAAACAGAATGGTGCTTTTTAGCCCCTGTGCTGAGCACCACGTGGTCCCCCTGAGTACAAAGTAAAAGGCAAAGAAGATGTTGGTGAGGATGATGGTCACAGTCTAGGCAAGAGTGGCAGTCACAGTCCTGTTGAGTTCTGGTCCCCCTCTGGATCCGATAAGTGGTACCCCCAGTCCCAAACCCCCAAGATTCTACATGCTCAGGTTCAGGTGGGAACACCCAGTACCTCCCCCAGGACCAGGTGTTTCACAATGGGTGATCTAACTCTGTAAGTCATGGGATATTTTTGGAATCTTTGACGGTCTATGTGTCTTATCTGCCTATTGTGCCAGTCCCTAATGGGCCATTAGCAGATATCACCTCTCAGGTGGGTGTGAAGGTGTTGATGCCTCCACAGCTGATTGATTGGTGTGAAGACAAAGAAACACTCCCCTGCCTCCCAGGGTTCTCTTAGACCCAGCTTGTAGCCTGAGGGGTCATGTGTGCCCTGGGCAGCTGCTGCAGACAATCCATTATTAACAGTTCATCAGAAATTACATAGAGGGTGTAGAACACACAGTTTTGGTTACACCCACATAGAGATAAACTATTCCCGGCACCTGTAACTAGGACAAAAAGTGAAAATCCCCCAAAATACCTATATTTGATGCTATGTAGTTGTGTTTCCCCTGTAGATCTGTTTTGGTACGGGGGGGGAGGGTGTTCTGGGGTTATAAAACCTAGATATAATCTTAAATATTTTTAAATTTCTTTTAAACTATATTTTTAAAATCAGAACAGATGATTTTGTATAATATGAAACACTACACAGACAACAAATCAATAAACTTTTCAAAGGCAAGATTTCTGAGCTCCTGGACAAGCCTGCAGGTCACTGGAAAACTGCAGATTGAAAGTGGAGTTTGTTTTGCTCCCATTCTGAGCATGCCTGTGAGCAGATCCACTTGCCAGGGGCAACTACAAAAGTTATGACTACAGATCTCAGAAAAGAGCTGGCCTTGGTAATTCTTACCTTTCATAGAATCATAGAATCAATTGGGTTGGAAAAGACCTCTGAGATCATCAAGTCCAACCCTTGGTCCAACTCCAGTCCCTTTACCAGATCATGGCACTCAGTGCCANACCCGCTCCAGCCCCTCAATATCCTTCCTGAACTGAGGGGCCCAGAACTGAACACAATACAATACTTTCTTGACCCTTTTTTCATATGGGTGGACTAGGAAGAAGTGACATACCAGAGGCTGGGGAGGCACTGGCTATCAGTCCCCAGGGAGGAAATTTATTGGGAGTGATCAATGTAGCCCCAGGAAGTGAGCCCAAACCCAGATATTTGGAAGGGAGGCAGTATTTCTGTTGGAGTGGGACAAATGATCTGTAACATCTCCTGACTAACACCTCCCCTAAATAAAACTTCATCAGAAATTTTAGATGACCATCCTCTTTTTTTCTACTCCTTGTGCAAGGTTTCAAAGTCCTGTGTTTACTTAAATAGGTTAATTCAATTACAGTGGTGAATGGCAGCAAAGATGAAAACCTCAACAGTGCCACTAAATGAAAAACTGTCCTGTTCTAGCAAAGCTGTTCCCTTCAGCAGTCCCATCTCTCACTGTCCTACAGAGGCAGCTGCTGACAACACAACGGGGAATTTTGCAGTACATGACCCTTCAGCCATATCCACCTCTACAACAGAGAGTCTGCTCAGGAGTAGACTTGATTACCAGGTCCAAACTACCTGCAGATAAACACCTGTGCCTATTTGGGTATAAAATTGTCATTGCATTACAGCCTGCAGTGCTGATAAAGGTTAATTACTTAGATAAATTGAAAAATCTATGTTCATTTGCAAATGGACATAAAATGAAGTCTCAATTATTATAATTTATTTACACTGTCAACTTAGATGAAAGTATATTCAAAAATATTGCTGAAGGCTGGGGCCCTGGGGCCTGATTCTTCAAACCCTCACCCTTCAAGTGTCACTGTTTGAGTCAAGAGAGTTAAGAGAGATTAAGGTTTGTGTTTTGCAGAAATAAAAAGGAACTTATTTAAGAATAGAGTGCATCAAGAATTCCTTCCTTGCCCAAAAGTCACGCATATTTGATTTGGACAGTCTAGAGCATTTTTGTGCTACAGTAAATTCATAGCAAATATAAAGAGACACTTCCATATATTTATTATTCCAGGGAGACCTGTAGATGGATTTCACCTCACTTACCATACCACAAGCAAATTATGTTGAAATCCTTCCAAGATCTGAAATGATATGTTTATAAATTCTCCTTATTGAACTCTTGGCCTCAAGTAACTTTATTATAATAAAACATTGAGGTGTTTATTCTACTTATTTATTTATTTACTTATTGAAATGCTTTCTGTTTACTGTGAGAGAGGTGCCAGCAGTTTGCAATTTCACATCCATCAGCTGAATTTTATGCTACAAAACAATCATAAAGCATAAATGCACCAAATAAAAAAATAACACCCCAGCCTACCAGATACATAATGAATTTCTGTATGTACTGTTGTTTTCATTATGCTGATTTACAGCCACTTTAATGTACCCAGTCTTCTTAAACAACTTAGAGTTGATTGTTCTGGAACTAGACTGTGATTCAAGATAACACAGTGGCTCTTTGCCATCTTTTAGGAAAATTCTAAACCTCTCTGGGGGCAAACAGCCTTGGATTCAAGAGTTTGGGTTACTCAACATACAAATGGTGTCTTAGCCACTAAAACTGACTGCTCAGATGTGGTGGAAGCAAAATCAACACCACTGGAGCTGGAGACAAGCAAGCAGTGAGGGGTCACAGTGTCCACAAGCATATCGGTCCTTAAGTCTTAAGAATTGCTGGTCCACTCAAGGTAACTTTGCTTTAATGACATGATGCAGTTCTAGCATTGCTGTGTGTTATTTGTGTTCACATGAAATAGCCTGGCAGAGTAGTTTTGGACAGTGGTACAATGGTTGGTGTGTGCAGGCAGGAAACCAACAGCATGAAATCCTTGCCACAGGAGGAGAACTCTCCAGCAAGGTCAGGATTTCAACCAGTGCCCCGGGTCTCCAGGGGCTGGGAGGAGGTGGCTCTCTTTGGAATAGAGTCAATATCTATGTACCTGCTATTCTTCCAGGAAATATTTACATCCTTCAAATAGCAGAGGAAAAAAAGGCAAGTTTATATATCGCAGAGACAAGTCAATGCCACTACAAATCCTGCAGCCTGGTTAGAGAAAAGCTTCACCCTGAGCTTTCATTTTCTCTTCACTGCCAGAGTTTTGGCCCAAGGGTGGCTTTTAATACTGGTTTTCTGGAGTTTCCTGTTCACCACAATGCAGTGCTCTGTGATGCTGGTGGGTCCCCAGCATCCCTGCTGTGGATGGGGTGTGCCCATGTGAGTCCCCCCTGCCTACCTAGAGCTTGGGTTCACACAGCTGGGCCCTTCTTAGCCTGCCAAGATGCCCCTGCTCAGGCCCTCAGCATGGCAGGTAGTGACACATTTCCATGTTACAGGAATGCTTCTTCAAATCCCAGTCAGTTCCTTGCCCTGATGAGCATGAGGCTGAGCCATTACCTGTTTGTCTTAGTTGTGATTAAACCAAACTTGCCAGTTGTGAGGCAAAACCTGGGAGGCCAGCTCTGAAACTTGTCTTAGAAAACTCCCCACAAAGCCTTGTGAGCCTCACACTGGCCACAGACTGTGTCAGGAAGGGGCTTTGCCTTTTCCTCCTTGAGCACCTCCATGTATCGCTGTTGTTGCAGTCGCTGTTATTGAGTTCCTCTCCATCTCTCTCTGCTTTGTCAAGACAGCTCTGAGCAGCAGCCTCTAAAGTTGCAGGTGACAAAATCTCTCTAGTTCATCCCCAAATCTGACTTTTCTGCATTGACTCGGCCTCACCTTGAATACTGTGTGCAGTTTTGGTCATTGTAACATAAGAAAGATATTAAGCCGTTAGAGAGTGTCCGTGGAGGGCAGTGAGGATGGTGAAGGGCCTTGAGGAGAAGCCCTGTGAAGAGCAGATGAGGTCTCTTGGTCTGTTCAGCTTGGAGAAGAGGAGACAGGGGAGATCTTATTGCAGTTACAACTTCCTTGTGAGGGGAAGAGGAGGGGCAGGCACTGATCTCTGCTCTGTGGTGATCAGTGACAGCACCCAATGGAACACCCTGAAATTGTGTCGGGGAGGTTTAGTTTGGATATGAGAAAAATGTTCTTCCCCCAGATGGTGGTTGGGCACTGGAACAGCCTGCCCAGGGAAGTGGTCACAGCACCAGCTGGACAGAGTTTAAGAAGAGTTTGGACTCTCAGGCACATGGTGTGACTCTTGGGGATGGTTCTGTGCAGGGCCAGGAGTTGGATTCAATGATCATTGTGGGTCCCTTCCAACCTGGCACACTCTGTGATTTTCTTGCTCAGCACCCTCTGCTCCTCTTTACTGCCCAGCACCCACATCCTCACAGGAGCAGCCCCTGAAGCTGCAAAGCCATAAATACCAGCAGTGAACGTAGCAGGAGTTAAAGCAAGTGCTGCACTAGAACTTGCTGCCAGAAATGTGGCTGAAATTCCTACTACTGATCTCTCTTTTAATCTTATCTCTTCTGCAGGCTCTCTCATCAGCTTCTCAGTGAGCTGTAAGTATTGTAATAACATTAATTAGGTATCCATTAATATTGCAGATAACACTTTTCATGCAGCATTACAGAGATACGGATTTATAAAATGTCAATATTTTCTTTCCCTGCAATATGTTAATCATGCTGCAAGTTGCCACATGAGCAGGCTTTGTGGAGACTGTAATATTTATGCTGATTTAACATTTACAAGCCGCCAGTCTGCCTGGGCACTGCGCTCCACACAAACACATGTGAAAGGCTAATGGGCTGGACTGAAAAATGTGTCTGACTTAAGTAATTTTATAAACACTTTAAACACATTAGGACACTTACACTGCTCTGCAGACACAGGGCCTGGTCCTATTCGCTGTCAAACTGGTGGCAAAATTCCCACTGACTTCCCTGAGACCCAGCTCACTGTGCCTTAACTAAACAAATGTGCTATAAATGTGCTATAAATGTACAGTAAATGTGCAATAAATGTTGAAAATGCAGAACCACTTCCACCCACAGCAGAGAGCCTGGGCTGGACTGAGAGTCCGTGACATTGAGGAGGTGTTTACAGAACAGCAGCATTTGAAAAAGGGTTTATTCCTTCCCTGTTCTCAGGGTAGGCGCCTGCAGTACCTGTTCTATGTGCAAGCTGCCTTGTAGATAATTGTGGGTCCTGTCATCCAGTTACACATATTGTGATGCCCATCTGGGCTTAAGACTGAACTGAATGGACTTGTGACAGCTACTCAGCTGGGCTGCAGCACTGGTCAGACAGGTGGATCAGGGCACAGGCAAGAACATTGCCTAAACCTCACCCTGCAAGGAGGTAAGACAGCGGGACATACCAACTCATGCCTCTAAAACATACTGATTATCTTCCTAAACACAGGTCTAGTTAGAAAAGATGTTTACAACCCTGAGATTAGCTCAGTTTGTTAAAACTTGTTGTAATAATGCCAAGGTCATGGGTTCTAATCCCCTATGTGGGCCGTTGACTTAAGAGTAGGACTTGATGATCCTTGTGGGTCCCTTCCAACTCAGAATAGCCTGTTTACACTCTTTTTCTTCCCATCAGCATCACCTTGTCAGCTCCCACTCCAGTTCTTCAGCCATGCTCCTTTTCTTCTCTATGACCCCCGTGAGTCCCCAGAGTATCCTCTCCTCAATCTTCATCTCTCTCCTTTGCATGCAGAAAGTTCAGCAAAGCAGAGGCCACTGCCCCCACGCTGTCCATGTTGTCCTTTGGAGTCCTCATGCTCTGCCACGTTCCCTTTACAGACATCTGCTGTTCCCCATCTGTGTTTGCTCAGCACCAAATGCTGCTGGGGTTGATCTCAGGAGCTCTCAGACCTGATGGATCTCAGTATCTGCTCCTGCTGCTGATGGAGTTTGTCCTGGAGGAGCCTGCTGGTTGTTTTCATAATAGCAATTTCTATCGATGTTGTTTGGTCCTAATGTTGGTATCACAGTCTCATCCTCATTTTGCAGCACTTATTTCATGTAGTCCTGGCATGATCACAATGTCCACTTAATCTTGCATGGAAATTTCCTTTCAGTGTCCATTGGTCTGCACTGATTTATGCAGACACTGCTTTCTTGTGTCACTGTGAACTGCTCTCCATAGATTTTCTGTGTCATTGATTTGCCATCATCTCCACAATCCAATACAATTTTCCTCCACTTGCATTTGATATTCTTATGTTGACACCAAAGACCTGCATCACTAATATTGTATTAACATCATTTTGACATGGGAACAAATCCTCATGCTAATAACATTTACTGATAATAACTCACCATAATGCAGTTACCAGTAATTTGCTTTCAGAGGATTAAGTCTTTGGACTTGACGGTCACACATCCTCTTCAAAGTGGTCCTGGTGATTGTAACCTGCAATGCATCTTCCTCTCTAAATTAGTATTAATAACTGCAATACCAGTAATTTGATGAACTGGATTTTCAAAAATATTTTCAAGAAAATATTTAATTCTCACAACAACGTAGGCAAGAAATACACTTCCCATTCCACATCATGATAAGATGAAGAGTTTGGTTTACGAAAAAAAGTAGATAATCCTTGGAGTAAGCAATAGCCCGAGGGCTGTGTCAGTTATGTGGGAGACTTACAGCCCGTCAGCTCCTCCACCTGACCCAGACAGGCTCCAGATGGCTGCCCTGACCTGCTGGCCATTCCCCATCCAAGGATCTCATTTTTTGTTACAGTCAGAGATTCTGGCTCAAACCCTGGCAATCTCTCTCGACAAAATTTAATCAGTACTGATATGTTCCCATGAAAAGTTTCAGTTTTAATAAATCAGCATTTTCCAAGGGAAAAAAAAAAATCTGGTTGGAAAAGCCCCAGCCCACTCACATCTCTGCTATCAGCTCCAGAAAGTCAATATTATTCTCCATCATCAGGACCACCTCTACACTCCAATTTTTTAAGAAAGTGAAACTAAGGTCCCAATAAAGGATCTCGTTTGGGGTTTTTTTCAGAAGTGCCCAAATGATGGAAGGCCCCAGCAATTTCATAGGATGCTTGTTCCAAAGTCACTTGTAAGCGTTTGAAAATCCCACCTCAAATCCATCATTTTGAAGTCTGCATGATTTTTGAAGCCTGAGGTTTGAAGATATGGCAAAAGCTAAACAAAAGCTTATTTGTGACCACACAGCAAGATCATACTGTCCACACTGTGGAAGTTTTGAACACTGTTCTGTCCAAGTGTGGGTAAGGCAGCAAACCCAGGCTCTTTGCAAGCCATGCTGGCGGAGGCAGCTCTTTTTTCCCCTTCACAGCCATGTATGTCACCTGGCCACCAAAATAACTGGAACTGTCCAAAGACAGGGCTCCTGCCAAAAGGAAATGTCAGGGCCATTATCCACATTTTAGCAAACTACATTGAGCCCAGCCAGCAGAAGCTGTGGATGAAACCACTCCTTTGTTTCTCATCCGTTGGCAGAACCATGAAGTCACAGAATCATAGAATGATTTGGGTTGGAAGGGACCTTAAAGGTCATCTGGTTCCAACCCCTCTGCTATGGACACACTACATTAATTGCCCAGGGCCTCATCCAATCTGGACTAGAGGACACAAAGTAGCCCATTACTGACTTCAGTAGCAAACCTGACATACTCATTAGCCAACTGAGAAATTTTGGGGAAAACAAAAGGATTTCCTGAGTTGTCCCCAACCTCTCTCCTACCTGCTGTACCAATCTACTCAGCAGAGAGCTTTAGAAGAGCTCAGTATTAAACTGTCATTTTATCAATAAAATGTCATTTCATCAATAGTACATGCAGGTGGCTGAATGTTTCTGCATAATTAATTCAACTGATGCATTAAGGAATGTTATATGCAATATTAATCAAAAAGTACTCTCAATATAAGGACCATATATAAACCCAGCTAAGAAAACTACAAAGTTGTTTGAAACCTAAGTGTTTTTTCTCAGGATGACCCTTCAGTCATAGAATCATAGAATCGATTGGGTTGGAAAGGACTTCCGAGATCACCAAGTCCAACCCTTGGTCAAATTCCAGTCCCTTTACCAGATCATGGCACTCAGTGCCACAGCCAATCTCAGTTTAAAAACCTCCAGGGATGGTGAATCCACCATCTAGGGACATGTGGGTTCTGCTGTTGAAAATGCCACTAAGAAAATAGCCTGATAAACCATGGAAATACATAATTTAATTCCCCACACTCTTTCCTTATCAGCAGGGTATTACTGGGATATGAACTTAAGTTGTACCATCTGATATGCAGGGATCTCTGAGAACAGAGCCTTAAAGGAAGCAGGGTTTCTGGTCCTTGGGAAATCCTACAGTTTTGACATTTGTGTTTGTTCTGAGTAAAAATAAACTGCAAAATGTTGTAAAACTTTCTGAAAAAATATGGTTTTGAAAACACACTGTCAAGTCAAGTGAAAGCATTTTCTTGCAGCGTGGATTGAAACGCTTCACCGTGTTAAATTTTTACAGTCAGTTCTGCAGCGGGAATGAGGTTATTTAATCCTAGGAGCGTCAGGAATTCCTCCGTGGGCAACTGCTGAGCGCAGCGGCAGCCCGACGTGCAGGGCAGTGACCACTGCTGACCTCTCCCTCCCGACGCTGCTTCTCGCTGCCTCACTGCCCTCCCGTCCCCGCATGCAGACCTGGCCCCTTTGCCCATCCCTCCTCACCTCCCACCTCTCTATTCCCCCAGTTTTAGCATCTCTGGGTTCCCCCCACGTGGCTCCATCACACCCAGCTCTGAATTTCCCTGCCCGCCCTCGCTGCAGGTGCGGTACCCACGGTGCTCAGTGAGCGTCACACCCCGGCTCTGCTGTCACCGGCTCTTTCCTCTCGCCCTGCTTGGGTCTGACACCTCCCTGCTCTGGCACCGGCTGCTGCAGCCCACGGGAGGCAGAAAAAGCAATGACGGGAAGGAAAATCCTGCTCAGATCCTGACCAGGGCTGTCTCCGGAGCAAAGGCAGCCCCTGGGAAATGCAGCTGAAGAGGCTGCGTGGCTCACGGAGGAGCCACTTTGCAAAGTTTTATGATTTGGCCAAAGGCTGGGTTTCTGGGATCAATGACAGGAGGTGTGCCCTGTGCCAGAGGAGCCTGATCCCTGCCAGCCGCGGCTGTAAATCGTGACTCGGTGGGTGTGCAAACATCCTCACTGGGAAGACTTTCAGCAGGGTGAAACAATGACATTATTTCTTAACCTGCGTCTTGGAAATGCCTAAACCATTTTTGCTGACTTAAAAAAGAAAACAACACCAATAAGAAAGCTGGCAGAGGTATTTCAGATATTCAGGAATTTCAGCCCGTATCAGTCAAATGTGTGAAATCAGAAGCAAGTAAAACTGGGTCTTAGAAGGGGTGTTTTAGGCATATTTATTTACAGACAAGATCAGCAGGTCTGCCAATGGTAACAATAATTCAGACAGGGAAAACAGAGTATTGCTCTCACTCCTTAGAGAGGTATCAATATGAGGTTCAAGGGGACAATGCAGCAGCATCTGCAGGAACTGTGCTGGATTTAATATTGACAATATATTTGAACATTTTCAGAAAATTTTCAATTCTTTTATCTGCATGATTCATTTTACCACAGAAATAGCTCCACTGTAATCAGCAGAGCTGCACGAGCAAAGCAATTGACTTCTGCTCTTAAAGTTAGGCATTTTATTCTGAATTAATAATATGAACTTCAAATGATTTCCTAACCTTCTATAAACAACATCCTGTTCTAGAAATTTTTATCAGGGATATTATGAATTCTGTTACCTTTTTAAAATTGTTTCCCATCCTTAACATAGGACATAATTTGTAGCATCATGTAATTGATGTTACAAAGTGTTATCTGTCCCCAGAAAATTACAGATGCCACAACAAGTTGCCATGTGCTACACAAATAAGCCAGTAAAGCAAAGAAATAACTTAGATTTACCTATTTTATTTGTGTTTGATATTTTCAGTGTGTCTGCATTTTAAATATATTTTAATGTAAAGGTTAATGGAGTTTTAATAAAGGGCAGATGGCTACTGTAATTGCAGAACACCCAGCATACTCTTTTAAAAACCTCTTTAGCTGGCTAGACAGATATTATTAATTCTGAATGCCATTAGAAAAAGCAGGGATTTGAATCAAATGATTCCTCAAAGTTAAATTTATTATTAAACCAAAAGTGAAATCATTGCATATATTTTGCAAAGAAAAATTATATTATCAATATATTTCCCATCAAGTGATCCTGTGAACTCTCTATTATCTATTATCTATAACTAAATTATGTATACCAAGACACCAAATGTTCAACTTCCCCTTATATATTGTTTTTCATCCGGGTGTCAACTTTCAGCCTTTTTTCCTAATTCTCTAAACATTTTGCTAGTCATTCAGTCTCCTCCCCACTTTACACATTTGATTTTTTTTTGCAAGAGCATGATTCCTGGGTCACATACCATTATGCATGCACATCACAATCCCTGGTATGTGTCTTAAAAATAGAAGGGGAAAAAAAAGGAAATAAAAAGCATGAGCTGTTTTGTACTGGGCCCTATGCCACATAGAGCCTCCTGCCTCCAGAAAATACAGTGAAAGCAAACTGTATCTATGAATGTCTTCAGAGCAGCCAGTTCACTGGGAGTGGAAGGTGGCCAGGTGCTATGCAGGAATGAAGAAGCCACAGGTACAAATACTGTGGGGTTTATCACAAAAAAAAAAAAAATTGATTCTTTGAGTATTTAGAGTCAGGCACTTCAAAGCACTAATTAAATCCTTAGGACTCTGATGTGAATCTGAAGGCACAGCAGAATGACCATGTAACACCTCAAATAATTTAAACCGGACAGCAATTTTCTGCTTTGGAAATAATTTCTCTAACCTCTTCCTGCCCCCACTGCAGACCCCTCCACACAAGCTCATGTACACCATAACCATCCCCATCACCCTCTGAAATTAGCAGTTACATTAACAAGGTTTTGAAATATTGTCTGGAATGTGGTTTGGGGCTCTACAATGGAAGAGAAGTAAGTTTTATATCATTTTATGAACAGACATTAATCAATGCTAAATCACAGTGAGAGTCTTATGGAATCACATATTACAATCTCCTAAATCGCAGGAGGAACTTGCCGTGATTAATGTTCCTACCACGACATTTGATACAATCAATAGTGAGTGCAGTTCACATTTAGGTTTTACCACCTTAGGTGCTTTTTCTGAGCCTACCAAGGATGGGAGAGACCTTTGGAGCCCAGGCCAGGAAACAATAGTATTTGCCATATTAATAATCTGCCCTTATGATTTATCTTTTATCCTTTCTGGCATTTGTTGTTCCTCTGACATGCACACTGAGGCCCAAACAGCTCTAGAGACAAACAGCATGAAGGTGGAGACAGATTTCACGTGTACCCTGGTGAGGTGGCAGGTATCCCACTCTCCATCCATATGGATCTGTTATTTCTCCAAATAATTCCTCTCAAGTAACTGCAAGAAGCTTTGCCTGGTTGAAGACAAGGTCCCATGGAGGCAGGGCTGAAGATGGAGGCTGGAACCACAGGGATATGAAGCTCAAGGCAGCTTCCAATATCTATGGACCCAAGGTCCTCCTGATGCATTCCCAGTGACACGAGGTGAGTTGGGGACAGTGTCTGAGACAGGCAGCCCCCACAGTGGCCCCCTGTGTGTGCTGGAGGGTAGGATGGGTAGGGCTGGGCCAGGGAGGAGGCATCAGCAGGTATGAAGAACCAGAAGAATGGGGGTGCTCATGTCCATCTTCCTGAGGGGGGAGCCCCAGGGGGACAGGGGAGTAGGACCAGAGCATATTCCTGGCAGTCCCACACTGTCATAGCCCAGCCATGCTCATCTGCCCCTCAGTGCTTCTGGCAGCCCCCTCCCTCGCAGCACCTCTCCTGGGGGGCTGCTCCTTCAGGCTTCTGTGTGTTCAGGTGCTCCCCATAGGCTTGTGGGGTCACCCCCCTCAAGATTCAGAGCATGGAGACAGAACCAGCCCAGCTGCTGGAGAAGGTGGGACTTCATAGAGTCTGTGGCTGCTCAGGGAGGGTGGAGCTGGACCAGGGTAGGATGACCCTGGAGAGGGGAGTTAAGCAAGATGATCTACACTATCCGACCTGTCTTTCAGGGCAGCTCTCGGAGATCTTTCCCATGCAGGAGGGGGGAACCGGGGAGGTGGAAGAGCTTCTGATACAGGAGGAACACACACATCCCTCTCCATCCCCAGCACATCCCTTGGGCAGTGTTTTGGGGGGCCCTGCAGACCACCCCAGCCAGAAGAAGGCTCATTATTTCATTCCCCATTACTTAGATTAATATATACTTAATACCCCATTATTTCTTCTCTAGTGCCCAGCACATGCTCGTGGCCCAGCACAGGCTCCTGCCCAGCACAGCAGTGAGGGGTGAGGGTGGGGAGGTGTTTGGTATGCCCCTGCACAATCCCTCGTCCCTTTCCCCTGCTTTGCTGGCACTGGGGGGGCTGCCAGGGGAGGGTTTACGAGGGGAGCCCCAAAGGCATTTCACAGCTCCCGGAGCTGTACTGAAAAAAAAACCCCAAACAAACAAACAACAAACCAGCACCTCCACACCCTCAGCTTTTCCCTTAAATGTCCAGATTTGTCCTTAACCGCCTGGTTCCCCGCAGCGGTGGCAGAAGGAGTAGCGCAGGCGATTTTCAGAGGCTTGCGCTGCGCAGCCACCGCGGCCGCGTTCGAGCGCGGAGAGCCCGCGGAGCGGCCGGTCCCGAGCGCGTAAAACACGCGCGGTGTTTCCCAGTGATACATTTAGCCAGATGTTTAAGACGTATGAGAGAAGAGTAGTTAAAACCCACATTATATAGTTCTGCCTAGTCTAAAATTGCATGCGCTGACCCATATATTTTAAACTGTAAACGGACTCCAGTCACTTAAAATATTGCAACGTCGATAGGACTAATTAATTGGAAATAAGAAACGAAAGAATACAATTAAACGAGGAGAGAATCATTTTCTAATTTAATAGCGGGACATTTATAAAGATCACAAGCTAAAAGGCATCGAATGATCCTATCGACGGAGTGTTAAATCAGCGCAGCTGGAGGCGGGGCACGGCCACGGCCCCTCTCCCTCTCCTCCGGGCCGCCGTTCCCACCGCCGCCCCCGCGGAAAGCCGCGCTCCAGCCTCCACTGCAGCCCGCACCCGCGGAAGCCCCGCTCAGTGCCCTCAAATACGGTGATATTTTATTAGTCCCCATTTCCTAACAGTAATTTATTGCGATAAAACAGACACCCGAGGTCCTCTTAAATTGTCTTTTCATAATGAATAAATTTAAACTGGCTAATTAATATATAAACTAACCCAATTTGTCAGGTTGATTTGTATTTTAGTTAATTGTGAAAGTAATTACCACATGGGCAAATTAACAGCTTTCTGGAAATGACCAAGGCAGGGTTTTTATTTCCTTCCTGGGTGAAGAAAATTCATTTTTCCCAGCTCTTGATGTGATGAATAAAAGTCATAAATCTGGGTGATTGGTGCAGGCAGAGTCTAAATGGCTTCATATTTCATTTTAGGTTTAATAGAAATATTCATGCTCTGTTTTAATGAAATTAAATTGAAGGGGGGTGGACTGAGAGGCTGTCGGTCGGGGCTTAAAGTGACAGCGCACATTGGGTGGGCTTTTTGTTGTTTTCTTTGGAATGAGCAAAAACTGTTCAGCCTCCGTTATTCCAGATAAATTGCCCCGATGAGGGAATTGCAGCAGCAGTAGTAGGAAAAATTTTAATTTTTTGTTCAACATTATCTGAAGAGGAAGTCCAAAGCAAGCCAGACAAAACTTTGGAAAATGTTTTGGGGGGTGGTGGAGGTGGTGGGAAAACGAACCAAAACCCAAACCAAAACAAAACCCACAACGAAACCAAAAACCTCTAGAAAAACTATCCCGGCCTCCTAACGCAGGGCCAACTTTTTTCCCAGATATGGGGGTCTGAGGTGAAGGAAATATTTGGCTGACCGACCCTTCTCTCCAGGACGGACATGCATGAAATGCCCTTTCCCCGAGAGGGACATGCGGAGGCGATCGCCCCCGAGACCCCAGCACGGGCAAGGTGCTGGTGGAGACCCAGCCGACTTTGGGACCTGCCCGTAGCCCTCCTGGGATCCCCAACTCCTTTCTCGGGCGAAAGAAAAAAAGTTTGAAAACGCACAAGCATTTTCCAGCTGCCTGACCAAGTTTATAGCAGCCCGAGTACCCGGAGGGGCTCGTCTTGCCCCCAGAATAGCCACCACCCCCATGTCTGGGGCAGCCCCCCAGCTCAGGGGCGGCCCCAGCGCGGGAGCCGCCGGCAGCCGGGGCCGCTCCATAATGGATCTGATCTGTGACTTGTTGATTTCCCCTGAGCAAATAAGGCTTTGATGCAGTCCCGGCGAGAGTGGTTAGCTGATGAATTGACAAAAACTAATCAGCTTTATTGGGAAACAGGTTAAGGGCAGCAGAGTGTCAATAATTCTCCGCCTGACCCCCTCATCCATTAGGAGAGGCAGCTGATTAGACCGAGGAGACCCTGTGCTTTTTGCACTGAAATTGCTTTCATAAACTCGCCATTATTAGCAGTCAATGCAAGCGGCTAATTTAGAGGAGACACCCCGAGGATGTCACATCTATCAGGGAGGTTTATGTATCATTATCTCATTTACAGAATGTCGCAGTGTAATATGTGTTTTTGGCAATAACGTTGGCCCCGCGCCTGCAGTTTGTAACGGCTTTGGGGACACCGGTCGGCGTGGGGGGCGGTTAATTCGGAGAGGTGAGAGACCCCCCCACCCCCAATGCAGGGCTCCGGGCGCTCCGCTGGTCCCACCGGGGTTTGCCCCAGCGCCGTGCACCGCCCCAGCTTTTCAAAAGCCTTGATAGGAATCTGTTTGTCCATGGCCGGAGGAGCGGGGACTCCGCTGAAAGGGACCACCCGGAGGTGTCGGGGGAGCGCTCTCCTTGCGCTATCTCCGCCGAGATAACCGCGCATTGTTGGCTCCCGGGCAATATACTGGATCAACACAGGTGCGGGAGCCGCGGGGAGTTCAACAGGCCCGGATGCCCTGCGGCACCTGTGGGGACAAACATACAGAACGGAGCGATGGGGGGAGGAACCAACAATAA